>PVIY010005040.1:0-97533 GCA_004026745.1 Myrmecophaga tridactyla
CTGGGGGCCTATTTTTAGCAGTCAGAATTTGTTAATTAATTCCACAATTGGTGTTTGATTGTGCTCAGTCCCTGCCGCTGATAAAGTCTCTTTCCTTTCCCCTCTGGGAAGCAGCCTGTGGGGGAGGGGCGCCGGCCACCCCAGCTTTGGGAACTCACGATTCTGGGGGCGCTCGCAGGCGGTCCAGCTGGTCCAGACTGGGGTACGCTGTGTGTCCGGTCACTGACGTGGCCCAAGGAGCTGTTCTGTACTGTTTCTGGTTATTTAGTAGTTGTTCTGGAGGATGAACTAAAATATGCACATTGTTAAGCCACCATCTTGACCCGGAAGTCTGTCTCTCTTCTTGCCTAGTTTATACTTCAGTGTAATCCCTTTGAACAGACACAATTTGGAGGCTTGCGTCACATCTTGCCATTAGAATAGCTAGCTGTGGCATCTAGAATCTTGACTGATTATGTCACGCCTTCTCTAGAACACATCCATTTATTGCACACATCGCATTGAGCATAGTTTAAGAACTTGGACTCTGGAGCCTGACAGCCTGGGTTCAATCCTGTCTCCGCCCTTTACTAGCTATAACCTTGAGATTGAGTTAATTAATCTTAGCTTAATTTCCCTCAACTATGAAACAGGGATAATAACAGAACCTACATCATGTGGGTCTTAACAGTGAAAAATGAATTAATACAAAAAAAGGATTGGATCAGGGTTACAACACCGTAGGCACTCCCAATTTTTGCTTATTATTTAAGCAAAAAGAAAAAATATAGAATTTTGAATGAGTACTGAAATTGCAGGGTGAGGGTGATCACTGTTTTTATTTGCAACTGCTTATTTTTACAAATCAGTGTTTTATCACATATTTCTAATGGGTAAATAATTTTGAGTACTTGAGTTTTTAAGCAATAGTGCTCTAAATAGGGTCAATACATGGGGTAAAGTGAATTGTTTTTTGTTTTTCTACTTTCTGACAAAGTAAACATACAATTTATTCTTTTTTAATATAATGTTAATATTGCATTACCTAAAAAAATAGACTTCATAAAATTTTTCCTCTTACATTGGTAAATATCAAATAAGATATTCTCTTCAACTTTTCATTCACCATTTAGCAATTCTTCTATGTTTAGTGTGCTGTACTCAAACATGATAAATTGAAAAACAATTTATATAGTCCTGGCAACCAGAACTTACTCATGCCAGCATCGAGCTTTGAAAATTTCCAAGCTGAACTATAACTTTTTTTTGGTATGCTATATGGTGGGAGTTGCAATGCCTTCCTTTTCCATGTGAGTATCCCATTATTGCAGCACCATTTGTTGAATTTTTTTTTTTTTTTTTTGGTAGGGGAGGATGCACAGGCTGGGAATGGAACCCGGGTCTCCTACATGGCAGGCGAGAACTCTACCACTGAACTACCCTTGCAACCCCAGAACTATAACTTTTGATAGTGTAGAATTGTGATTTTTAACAATAAAAATTTCAATCTGATGAACTTTTTTGATTTGTCCTTTTAATTTTGTTTTGTAATGCTTTTACTTAATTTATGCTTAAAGCGTAAAATAACAGGATGTGCTTGAATATTCAAAACACATTATTTTCTGTGCTTCTTTGAAGAAGTTGGAGTGTTTATTCCCTCAGAATCTGACCTGTCAATCACTCAACAGACCTTTTTCCCGTTCTTCACTGCCAAAATCCACTACTTCCTGAGTTGTTTGGCTCTCTGTTAGCCCTCACAAGCTGAAATTCTACACTGAATAAACTATCATTATTTATTTTATAAAGTCCCTTACTTTTATATCAGAAAGGTGGGCCATGTGGTGGAGGACTTAAATCTCAACAGCACTAATGAACTATCAAGAGCCTAAGCCTACAGAAAATGCATTTCTCTTATTGGCACACGTCAGTTTGCTTTGAACACCTAAAGTTCCAGAATCAATACTTCTCGAACCTCTTTGTCCACCCAAATATTCAAGAAGTGCCGACCTATGACAGAGCTGTCAGCGACACTCCAGCTCCCTATGTGAATTCTGAATGTGCTGTACTAGAAAACATTGGCCACGGTCCTGTATCCCATTCAACCCAGAAATTCATGTTGCTTTTGTTGTGCAACCCTCTGGAGCATATTATCCATATAAAGCCAAAATATGCAAACAAGCCTACTTTAATGGGCTTCGGTAGTTGATTTGGGGTTATTTTTCCTTACTTCATCACTTCTAAAAGGTACAAGTTGAAACACCATGAAATTGAATGAATGTTTTGCTCAATTTTAGTTAAAAAGAGGTGGTTTATTTTAGGCAAGTGGGCCCCAGCTAGACTGTAGTTAGAAAGATGTGAAGTATATGAACATCAGACTTGTCTGGGAGGTGAAACCTTAGATTTTCGTTAAGTGTGTGTGTGTGGTGTGTGTGGGGGGGACATGTGTGACTGCCTAAATGTTTGATTTTTTATATATATATATTTATTATTTTTTTTTTTCTTTTTTACATGGGCAGGCACTGGGAATCGAACCCGGGTCCTCTGGCATGGCAGGCAAGCACTCTGCCTGCTGAGCCACCGTTGCCCGCCCTGATTTTGTTTTTGCCAGGTTTAGGTTATCTGTGAATTTGCTGCTGCCTCAAATTATAATTTAAGGTATTTCGATCTAACCCTCAGGCAAACTTTCACTTCAAATGATCTCAAGTGTCTTTATAAATATATTGTTGTAATGATAATGAGGATTTGGAATACAGTGATATTTTCAAGAGGAATTTATAATGCTAAATGAAACGAATGAACATGAGTTTGTCCTTATCAGTTGGTTAAATAGCTTTGAGTTTGGTGATAAATCCTCTACTGTTTAATTTTCATATACAGTGACATAAAAAGCACATTTTCCTGTTAGATTTATAATATTATGTACTCCTTACAAAACCCTCTCACTTTCATTTCATATTCTGAATTTTGAAGTAATTGTAAAGGTATAGGTAATTTGCCTAAAATCACATGAATCACAACTCTCTCAATCTGCTGATATGGTATCATCAGCACTCTGGTGAAAGTGAGGATATTTGGTTCCTGATCTCACTTTTGCTGCAAAGTATTTAGCCTGGGACAGTTTACATATCAGGATGGCTGGCACTAATGGGCCTCTGTTTCTGCTGTCTCCTGCCCTTTGTGCATGCCCTCACCTGGATAATTCTACCTGCCTCTTATTTTTCAAAATTGACTCCTCCTTTGACAGTTTCTCCAACCACTGAGCCAAACTTATTTCTCCCTGTTCTTTTTTTTTTTTTTTTTTAACATGGGCAGGCACCAGGAAACGAACCCGGGTCCTCAGGCATGGCAGGCAAGCATTCTTACCTGCTGAGCCACCGTGGCCCGCCCTCTCCCTGTTCTTAATACAGAATCATAACACACTAACATTACAAATGTCTTACAAAATAACAGGCCAGTTTCCCAGTTAAAATAGGCATCCTTTCGACAGCATCCACAACAGATAATCAGACTGCCCAAATACCAGCATTGCCCAGGAGTTCATCAAATCAGGAGAAATCTCATTCTACTCTCTGGGAAGCTCAACCATGAGGATATTCACCCACAAGTTCCCCAAATTCTATAGCAGGGCTACAACAAAAGTCAATATGCTGCGTAAGTGGAAACAGTGCAAATATTAACGCCAACTATATTTTCCTCTGCATTGATTAAACCACTTTTCTCTCCCCAGAGAAGTTCTGCCTCGAGACCTCAAATGCACACATTGTCTGAGAGTGCAGAATATATTTGGCTAGGAACCAAATAGGATCTTTGCACCATGAGAGGTATTTCCTCTCCTTCAGAATGGGGAGTAGGGAGGGAAGTAGAGCATCTATACCCCCACACCCCTGTGCCCCCCTCAACAAAAACAAACCCAAGCACACATCTTTAAGCCTACTTCCCTGCTTTAACTCTGCAAAGTCAGACCAGACTGGGGAGAGGGGTGGCAATTAATGTATTTATCCTGCCTTTATAAAATGCATATTTAGAAAGCCTACCTATATTTGGACCTAAGACAAAAATAAAGTAGTTGAGTGGTTTGCAAAGACTATTTTCTTCTTATTCTTATTGTTGCTGATTTTTAAAACTCTCATAGGAAAAATAAATGTGATATTAATACAGGTTATTGTGTTTACTCTTATAAGAAAATTCACATATACCACAGACTGTTCACATTTTCCATTGCATGCAGATATTTGGGTTGTTCTGATAGCATTTGGCAATGCTTCAAATTTGTCTTAAGGCTTTCAGATCTCACTTGATAAGGAAAATCTTAAGACTATCGGTCTATTCATTTATGGAACACTGTCATATTTGTTTCATTTTTGTTCCTGCCAGTGAAAGAAAATAATTTTCAGTTTCTTCTCTGAGATAATTACAGAATTACTGTCACAGAGATGAAATAATTGTGAAATATGAATGTTTTATTGGAATAAGAAGTAATGGTGACATACTCCTCCTTACATCTTTTACCTGAAAACATCTTTATAAAAGAAGCAGAAAATTTTGCATTGAAACTTTCATTAAATATATAGCAGTCTTGATTTCTGCCTTAGCAAATTTTAGAAAACCTGATTCATTTGTACTATACGTTGTAATAATATGGAGAAGATTAGGCTAAACCTGAAATAATCATTTTACTATGAAAATTTGTAATTAAAAGAAATCTCAATTTAATTTGTAGTTGCAATCTTTTAAATAATTTAGAAGAGACCAGCCTATTGTGGACATTCAAATATATATTGAGTGGATGAATGGATGACTGGATGAATGAATTATAAAGGACTGGTGGTAATATTTTATAAGGCTGATTTAGAGATCAGTTTCACTTAATAGGTAAAACACTATTAGCTATTATGATTATTATCTGCCTTAAAGCTAGCAATCTTGAGTTTATTTGAAAAAATTTTAAACTAAGCTATTTACCATTTGTGTAGGTCCTCTGACATTTACAGATGGTTCTAGAAGCCTAATCTCACAGTAACTCTGTGAGGTATTATTCTTCCAATTTAAGAGGTGGAAATATAGTTCAACCAAGTAAAATAAACCTGTCCAGTTTCATACAGTTAGTGGCAAATCCAAGAGTCAGGCAATTCCCTTGAAACTCAGGTTTGGTCTTCTAGAATTTATATTTCTTTATGTTCAAACTGGTGGTTTTTCTAGTGTGAATAATGTAACACTACTAACTGAAACTAAAAGTATCTATGGAAACTTTACAAAAATTCTTAGTAGAAAAAGGAATGCAAGCTCCAATTCAAGTTTAACCTTAGAATCGTTTTCATGCTTTGTCTATGAATAGAGCAATTAATTCCTTTCTGTTTTGAAACGCAATGTGCTCTTCATTTGAGTTCTTCAGGTCCCTATGAATGATGAAAAGTTTTGGACAAGGAAAGGATAAGAATATGTGCAGAATCAGGGAAGAGTTCACAGGAACGCCTTCACTTTGGCACCAACTGCAAGTTCGAGAGTACCCAATGCCACTCTCAATTTTGACGATTTGCTAGAAGGACTCAGAGAAATCATTGAAAGCTGTTATACTCACAGATACAGTCTATTACAGTGAAAGGAACAAATTAAAATCAGTCAAGAAATGATAGGGCGGACAGCAGAGGCCAGGTCCCAGGAAAGTTCCAAATACAGAGGTTCCACTTGTCCTCTCCCAATGAGTCATGGACAGTGTTGCTTTCTTGGCTATGATGTATGACAATAAGCATAGAGTTATTCCAACCAGAGAAGTTCACTCTAGCCTTGGTGACCAGAGTCTTTACTGGGACTCTGTCATGCAGACATCGACTATCCATGTGGCTGATTTCAATTTTCTGCCCCTCAAGAGATTGAGCTGATGATGCATGATCCAAATCCCCCATCGCAAATCACACTCTTAACTTGTCTGGCATTGCTGGAGACCGCCAGGTAAACAAGGACAAGTTTATCATGCAGGACATTCCAAGAGTTAGAAATTACCTCCCAGGACAAGTTGAAGGCAAAAACTGGACCTCCTTTTGTACATGATTAATTATTTATTACAGAGGCCACTATCTGGCTTTTAGTTAAAGCTGGTATACAACAAAATGATCATATTTATTTGGGTCTCTACATTTAATATAGTATTTATGTGGCGGACACAACAATAGTATCAGTATGAATATGTCTAACATTTGGAAGAGCTAGTGTGCAGTAGGGATAGAAACAGCTAATCTGTCCTACAAAGCTTTTTACATACATTTTTGTACTAATTTTATTGCTCATTTCCACCTTTATCACAGC
This sequence comes from Myrmecophaga tridactyla, assembly GCA_004026745.1. Classification (NCBI taxonomy): domain Eukaryota; kingdom Metazoa; phylum Chordata; class Mammalia; order Pilosa; family Myrmecophagidae; genus Myrmecophaga; species Myrmecophaga tridactyla. The sequence continues at coordinate 6,283 of PVIY010005040.1, forward strand.
TGTTTGTACCTTATGAAAAACTTGTACAGAACTATTTAGCAAAAGAAATTAATTGTTGGTTAGCTAAATTCAGTTCTTCCTTGGGTCAATTATTTGCCACTATTATTACATCCAATATGTTTGATCATCAATTGTCATTATTATCATAAGACTTATTTATATAAGGTAGGTGACTCTTACCAACAATGTTAGCAGTACACCATATGCAGTATGGTGATGGTATAAATCAGTTCCAATTGAGAACAGATTTGTAAGAATTGCAGAGTTATTTGCTATGCCTCCCCAACAGACTCAGTCATTAGGCATGTGCCAGATATTAGCATGAACAGGACTTGTTAGAATTGGCCATAATTCAGTTATTTCTGGTCTTCAAATCAGTTGGGAATAAATTCATTCACCCTGTTCAATTCAGAGGCTTGTACTGAGATTGGTTTCTATTGTGTGCTATATGTAATAGGGTACACATCCTTCCTGCAGGGAGATGAGGGTGGTATTCAGAATAGTTCTCATCTTTGCTAGCAATATTACAAAGATGTGTCCCATTTTGATCAATTCTGGGGGCAAGGGCAGTCATAGCATATTGATGTAAATTTACAAGTGTCCCCAGAGAACTTCCCCAGGACTGGAGGTCAAGAAAATTCTCAAAGATGTTCTCCTTGTGCCTCAGAAACTAGGATGGAAGGCCATTGCCCCATGGCTACTTTGGCTTCCATCCATTTAAAAATAGCCAAAAGGCCCTATTAGGATATAGTACAGGCCCTTTCCTAACACTGGGTCCTAGCATTTGCCAGCATTATTTATTTAATCTGCCTGAGACATGTTACTAAAGCCCATCAACTTTTCAGGTTGACTCACATCCCTTGTCTTCCTTCTGGAAGAACATTCTTGCTAATCTGCTGACTCTGAATAGCACTCCTCCTCAAAAGGGAATTTGATTTGTTCTGCATTGCTTAGACCATCACCTGTCTCCCCTAAAGCCCTTTTCTGTCTTTTGGGCCAATGCCGTTCAATCCACTATTCATATTGTTGTCATTGTGTGCTAATGGTCCTAGTGCAGTTATGATACATGTTTTATATCCCAAACTGTTGAGTCCTGCATACTAGGAGTAGATGAGTGGTAGTCATACCTCGATGTAATTAAGTTTGAGTATGCTATAAATTCTTCTGTAGCTTTCCCAGCCTCAATGTGGGGCTGTTCAGGCTTACTATGTAATACCTGCTGTAATCCCATCAGAAACCAATTGTTTTTTCCTATTCTGCTTAATAGCTTTCCATCCACAAAAACAAGGATGATATATTTTTGTGCATAGCATGTTGGGCATGCCACTACATATTTTTTCCATTATAACTGGGGATCTTTATAAGCATTTGACCATCAAGGTTTATAGTTACACAGTGATGATATGCTAGGAGTTGTACACCACATGATCTGATGGCCCATTTGGGAACAGTTTTCATAAATGTTTTCCCAAATGATATCCATCATAGTAGATATAATCCTATAAATAAGGGTCAAAAGGCACTGGCACATCACTAGAGTTCTGTTTAGGTATTAAAAATTAGTTTAGTTCATCATCAGATCTTATAACCAGAATGTCTCTAGAGTAATGCTGATCAGGTCTGGAGGCTTCCACTTGACCTTGTTCATTCCAAAAACCAAGGTGGCCTTGGAAAACATAAACCTTCATCCTTCTGGGCCTCTGATAAAATAGTGCTTAAAGAGAATATTATTTTCTTGCTTTGAGTCTCTCTTGAGGCTTCAATTTATTTATTCCTTTATCCTCAGCTACTATTTCTCCTACTCTCCATTTGTCATTTATTTCTATCCAAACCTTTTCACCTTTGGAAAGGTCTGGCCAGCATGCTGGTCCAGATTGCCAGTAGCAATAGTAGTCTAGCAAGTGCCTTCCCCTGCTCTTATTCATATGGAATAAAGTTACATAGTTACAGAACTAGTGTGCTATCTTTACCACTAGGCAATAGAGCTGCATTCACTGTCAACCCTGATTTTTCCTGTTGGAGTGAAGATAGAATCTACCTCACTAGGCCCTTAGAAATTCTGGCATAACTAAAATATAGTTATATTTCTTGCATAAGAATCATCCTTGCTTCTGGCACCTGCAGCTGCAGCTCTGGTCTGGGGAATACTGTTTCTGGTAGGGAAAAAGAGAGTCAAGGAGATGAGGAGAAGCATTGTATGGTCTTACCCACATGCTCCACCACCCTCTTCTTTGTTAGATTCTACAGAAAAGTGGAACCATCCCTTGGGCCTTCTGATGTTGAGCATGAGCATATACTCATGACAATATGTAAGCCAGTCTATCATGCCTTTATCTCCCCCCATGCTAGACCACAAATATTTTGATTGTGTGTTCCAATGCTCTGTGATATCATTACTCTGGGGATGATATACAACATGATGTGATCGTTTGATGTGATATCTCTTGGCCTGTGGATACTGTTAGCCCCTTGCTGCAGTACCCCCATATCCATTAATTTCATGGACCCAGGAGACCATCTCAAGAGAGCACACCAAGATATTCACTTGCCAGTTCCAATTGCCTTTCCAGGCCTAGGAAGGGGTTGTTCTGATGGGCAAGGTTAAATTCTTTACTACACGAGGTGGAAACACAAGTGACATGTGACTAAAGAATGTTTTTTCTTTTCCTTATGTTTTACCAATATCTTAAACTTACAAAAAACAGGAACACTTGGATTTTCCTAAATTAAGATAATACTTTAAACACACAAAGGGAAATAAGATCATTTTAAGAAATTAGCTAATTGTTTATGCAATGACTCTGTCTTAAATAATGTTTCTCTATTAGTTAAGATTCATTTGGCTGTAAGTTATAGAAGCTCAGTTTGAACTATATTTAAAAATGAAAAATATACAAATAACTTCTATAATCCAATAAAGAGGTCAATAACAATGATTTAAAAGTGGGTAAAAGACTTGAACAGAACTTTTATGAAAGATGATGTCCAAATAATCTTTGAGCATAATGAAAAGGAGCCCAACATCATCATTGATTAAGAATATAAAGAACAAAATCACAATTTAATGCAACTGCACACACTATGAAAAACCAACAAAACCAAGCATTGTTGAGAATGCTGAGCAATTGTTACTCTCACACATTGCTGGCAGTAGTGCTTATTGATACAACTATGTTGGAAATCTATTTGGCATTATCTACTAGTTGACTTAAAGAATCCAGTCACAAAAGGCTTGTGATGCATTATGACATTTATTTGAAGATCAAGGACAGGCAAAATTAATCTTATATGATACATCGAAATAAACTTGTTTAAGCCCACACACCTGAAATCTCTTTTCCTATTTCATTACAATGAGAAATGAGGCTTTTGATGAAGAAATATAAAGTGAGAGAAGAGAAAAAGTTACTTTGAAGTATGAAGTCAAATATGATGAAATAAAGGTAGGTGCATTCATTTTCTATCAACACCACCACAAGTTTCTACAATATTAGGCTTAAAATAGTATCTATTTCTTATCTCACAGTTTCTGTAGGCCAGAAGTCTAGAACAATGTGAAGGGGTACTCTGTTCAGAGTCTCCCCAGGTGAAAATCAAAGTATTGGTTATGGTACAGTTCACATGTGGAGCTCAGGGGTCTCTTCTAAGCTTACTTTTTGCTGGCAGAATTCATCTACTTCTCCGTTTCCATGTGATGCTCTCCATCTTCAAGCCTTCGATTATGGGTCAAGTCTTGTGCTTCAAATCTCTCTTACATCCTCTACTTCACCTCCCTGATTTCATCATCTGTTTTCCACTTCTGTTTTCAAAAGCACAGTGATTACCGTGAGCCCTCCTGCATGACCCCGGATAATCTCCTTTTTTGAAGCCTGTGGGTTTGTAACCTCACTCATATCTGCAAAGTCCCTTTTGCAATGTTATAAAACATAATCACAGTTTTAATACCAGTGGGAGAAGATCATAAACACCAAAATTATGTCTTTCATTGTAGGCTTTAAGCAGTTAGAGAGCATAGAGATACTGTATACCTGGGGCATCAGACCAAAGGTGATGCAAATTGGAGCACGAGTTTCTTTGTATATGCAGCTGTGGGGACACAGTGGAAGGCACCAGTGAGAAGTAAGAACAATGAAAAAAAAATTGCCTACATCATCGCATTAGCTCTTGGATTTCCATGAGTGTATATGTTTTATATTCTGTGCTTTCATTTTATTGATAATAGAACTTTTCCATCCAGTGCATATTCTTCAACTCCTTTTTTGGCTAACAGTTACAAACAGACAACAAAGGACCAAAGCAAGATAGATCTTCCTTACACTTGGACATATGTTATAATCTGCCACTCCTAACTCTAATCCTGGCCCTTAGGGACAGGGCCAGGGGACAAACCAAGAACGCTAGGACTCTTATGATCAAGTTCCGTTAACTGGATATATATTTTGTTCATTTCCTCAACATTTTGACTGAATTCCAGTTGACTTTCTTTAACCTTAAAATGGGGATCATTTTTCAAAAAAAGCTAATGTGTATAAAAGATCTCTGTAAACTCTAAAACACCATACAAATATTAAAAATTATGTTTATGCCTAGTCCTCCAAGGTAGACTTCCAGCTGGACTTCTGTGGATTGGGATCCATTACTTCAATGTACCTTTCCTGAGGCACATTTCAATAACAGGGCTGTTGCTCCAATAATTGTACTATGTTTGTTAGTTATTTGAAAAGGTGTGAGCTAATAAACAATTATTTTGTTGATTTGCTTGTTAAACCACGGCTTTAAATAGAAGAAGAGATGCACAGGAAAGGAGCAAAAATATCATTAATAGATCTATTAGGATTTAACCTTAGCCATACACATTGGCCATTTCAGGCTTTCAACAAATGATAACTGAGTACAAGTTAATCAAATAAAAAATACTTGGAGTAAAAGTCATTATGCAAAATTTTAGGTAAGAATTTATGTATATGAAAGTTTAGAAACCATTCCATAAAAAAGAAGAAAGTAAGATGAAAAATAAATTTGAATTGAGTCCCCAAAATGCAGCCAACATATTTTGTTAGATAAATTAATCTAACCAAGTCAGCAGGTTGAAGAAAAGCTTAGGTCTTATTTTCAGAAACCAACAGAAGGACTGGTAAATTCTACTTGCAAGTTTTTCCTAATTCTAGAATCAAACAGATGGAAACAGTGGGATAGCACAGAAAAGGTCTTTACTTGAACAGATGAAAGGAAGCTCATGAAAATTCTGGCCAAGAATATACAAGTGTGTGTGTGTGTGTTCATGTGTGTATATATCCACATAGAACCTACTGTGAAAAATTCTCTTCCAAATTTCATTGACACTACTTTTTTGTATAATTATGCACCCTGTTCTATTAAACTCCTCAAAAATATATTTAAAACCCTTAACTAAGGGATTTTTATTGGTCTAATTTTAATTAGGTTTTGTTTTCCCAAGTTTTTAATAGAAATACTCCTGGTTCCGCCAATTTGTGCCAGTAAATTTGGAAATACTTTTTCCAAAAGAAAATCTGTCTTTGATTTTTTACAATTAAGCACTTTCCCAGGGCTAGAAAAGGGACTTCAGTCATACAACAAAATGATTTTGCATGGAAAAATTATCAGATTGGCTAATTAAATCATTGCACAATCCTGTAATGTTGAGAAAGAAGTCATTTTATGTTATATCCGAATATATTAGAAAGAAGATTTCCCTCTTTGAAGTAAAATTTAAAAAGAGAGAGGCATGTCTAAAATTGTTGAAAGAAATAAAATTATAATTTGCCTTCTAAAATTTTATTTAAGAGAAAATCCAGTATAAAAAAGAACCTGCCATCATCTAGAACAATTGAAAGTGTGTATGCTTTACAGTCCAGAATTTATATTTCTTTAAAAACTCTCAGATATGTGCATAGAAAGATATGTACAAAAATGTTTACTTCAGCATTACTGGCAAAATAAAAAGAAGGGAGATGTAAAAATTTAAAACAACAACAAAGAAACAAAAAACAAAAAGAATGGACCCAACTAAATGTCATTTTTTCAATAGGGGATGAATAAATAAATGTAATATTTTATAAGGTGGGGTTAAAAATGAATGAACTGATAAATTTTCTAAGGTGGAATATAAAACAGCTGTTAAAGATGAATGAACTGAAAGTAATGCATCAAAAAATACATCTCAAAAACTTGATACAAGAATTACAAAATTATGAGATTGTATAATATATATGGTATCTATCATTAAGTTATATTTATAACAAAATACAAAATGATACATCTGTCAAAGAACTTATTTTTTTTAACATAGATTGGAAGTACATATACTAAAATCACAATAACATTTATCTCAAGGGAAGGTAAAGGGACTAGAGATGGTAGGGACTTCAAATTTATTTATAATATATGTTATTTATTATATAAAAAAATGAAACAAGTATGACCAAATTTTAGCAATTTTTAATTCCGGTTGGTTTATAAATGATTATGTATTTATATTATTCTTTTAACTTTTCTTATTTTTAGAATTTCTCAACAATAACCACAAGAAAGCCCATGGAAATGAATTTAGTAAAATGTTAGTTATTTCAATAAAAACAACAATCTTTGTTGCCAATTATTTGGTGTATTTCAGATCAGGGCACCTTTATGTAGCAACCAACAAGTTTCTAAGCTGGCCTTCTAGCCTGTATGTATTTGCAATCACAGAATTTTCACGCCTCATCTAAGACTTCTTGATCTCAATTCAGCAAGGAGGAGGCAGAGTTTAGTGACAAAGCCAGAGGTAGATTCTAGGATTCTCTCATAATTTATCTCAAATAAGACAATATTATGAATCTCCTCTTTCCACTACTGTGCTATATTACATCTAGAACCTAATTGCTAACTGAGGAATACCCCGTATTATTTTTAAGAAGTCACCCAAAGAGCTATTGATATTTTGAAATGTTCAAAACACTTAACCCATTTATTAGTCTGTAAAATGAGATCTCAAAGAAAGCACAAATGTTAAACAGGTTGATATTGCCATTTTAGTGGTGTAGTGTGCCCAGTATAACATGGTGTTCAATGACTTATAAAAAATCTTGGAACAAATGAGATTTAAATTACTTTTTGTGGCTGCTCTAGAATAGACAGCCTTGAACTGACAAATATATCAAGAAAGCAATTAAATGCAATGAAAATATAACATAAAATGTTAGGCTATGGTTTTCTTACCTTTGTATTTATGTGCATGTATCATAATTTTTCCTTCTTTTTTGTTCTTTAATATGTCAGTATGTGGTGGCTAAGTCTCTTTTTAGGGAAAAGGCCATATTCTATTTAGGGAAACTTTTCTACTTTTCTATGCCCTTTCCACTTTTTTCATGTGAAAGTGTCCTTTATTTTGTGATATAATATTGACGAAAGATGGTAAGATTTTTGTTGTTTCATTGATGTGAAATTCCCTTACTTAATAAAATAACAAAATTACAACCCTTAGTCAAGTTTAGTCAGAGAAATTTAACCATCTGGGAAACAAGAATTAAATTATTTTTTTGCAGAGACTGGTAGCAAATAAACAAATGAAAATAAAAGTTGGTGGATTCATATAGGAGGTAGTGAATCAAAAAAAAAAAAAAAGCCATGGAGGGACAATTCACTACTCCTCAGCCAGTTTATCAGGGATAAGAATGAGAACAAAATATGTCGACAGTCATGATGGTCAAGTAGTTTGCAGCAGGTTGAATTTATCAGAACATTCTTAATTCCTACAAGTCTTTGTACTTTGACTTAAAATATTTGAATTGTTAATTATGAGGTGATATGTAGTAAGTCAGTGCAATCAGTGTTCTGTGTATACATAGGCACTCAATAAATGTTTGTTTTTTCCTCCCCTTATGTAAACATTCAGATAACTTATAAAACTTACAGAAATCTCTTGGTGAAAAGCAAAGAAAATGTTAAAAAAAAAAGAAAAAGAAGAGTAAAAGTAAAATTAATATAAACATGATTATTTTAAATTTTGGGATAGGGCTTATGAGAGGTAGTCATTATATTTATGCGCAGATCAGAACTATTAGAAAATCTATATGAATGATTTGAATTTCATATGCAAAGAAATACAGTCTTTGAAGGAGCTAAAGAAGGAAGAGATGTGGTCAAAGAGGGCATTTGCAAGATGATTTTGGCCCTGGTGTCTGGCAGGATGTTATGGAAACAAAAAAAACGTGGAGTTGAGGTGAGACCATATATGTGGGAGTTGGGAGGCCAGATGAAATCGACCAGATGTGCAGGATTCCACAGCAGAAACAGAGGAAAGGATGTTATGAAGGAAGAAACACTGACAGAATTTTTTCTGTTTGGGTACAAAATAGTATTTAGTGGTTGATTTTAGGATGTGGAGTTTTTGTTTGTTTGTTTTTAATGGAATAGAAGAGTGAAGAACCAAAGGGCAAAAAAGATAAACATATCAATATTGGTAACATAAAGGGGATATTTAGAATAAAGTAAGTTACATTACATTGTAGAAAATCTGAAATTAAATGTAAGAAAAATATTATTTACTTTTAATTTCCCATCCAAAATTGCTACTTTTTTGGCATACATACTTCTAATTTTATGATACACAGATTAATTATGTCTCTTAAATATTTGCCATAGCATTAAATATTCTGCAACAGCATTTATCATGCATTATTTTGCTTGACCCTTGTTTCATTAGATCTTAATAAATTATATGTAGAAATAGTCTTCCAGGGTCAAGTTAAATTTGGAAGTATTCCATGTAACACCTCCTGCATCTTACAATGTGGAGAAATGCAATCAATCATACAATGTTCACTTATTTAAAAATTAATGACAAATAACTTTATATGATCATGCAGATCCAAAATATGTATTTTTCCATAAAATGCCATCTAGGAATTGTCATTTCTTAATACATGTTAGGAAACCATTGTTCTATTTTAAAGTCTATATTGTATTCTATTCCATAGATATAGTGGATTTAATTATTCCATTTATTGGACTTTGTTTTAGTTTGTGAGGGCTGTTACACTGAGATGGTAGGCTTTTATAAAGGGGATTTATGTAGTTACAAATTTATTAATTTAGAAGGCACACATTAAAGTGTGCTGGGCTTCTCTCCCAGCCTTGGAGTTCAAATGGTTTTCCCTGGGACGGTTCCTTTCTGTGTCTCCAAATGTCTGGGTCTAAGCTGGCTCAGAGCTCCTCTCTTCTGCCTCCTCCTTTTAAGCCTCACTATTGTGGAAGGCATGCCCTTTAGCTGACTGCAGATGTAATCAGCCATAGATTAATTTTACATGCTGGTTATTTAAGTCCACAGCAACAGAAAAACTGGGCACCGTCACCTGGCCAAGTTGACACCTGAACTTTACTACAGATTTTAAAGTTCTTTCATTATTTTTATTCATGAAGAGTTACAATGAGCTAGTCTTGTACCTATAACTTTTAGTACTTATTTGGTTATTTTCTTATAGTACATTTCCATTAATGGCATTGTTGGAGAAGGTGTATATGAATACCTATTATTTTTAATGTGTATAGTTATATCCTTCAGAAGAAATGTACTAATTTATATTCCTACCGCCAATATTTAATATCTGCAAATTTGAAAGTCAACTTTGACTTGATTTTGAAAAATAGAGCACTTGTTTGGACTGTATTTATGATATGTATCTGGGATGACTTTACTTTAAAAATTTTGGTTTCATGTTAAAATTGTTTATTACTTCTGTTATAAAAAATAAAAATTGGGGGGATATATCATTATACCAGGAACCAGAGTTAGAAGAGATTTCCCCAAATCCACACAGTTAGTAAGTAAGGGGGTTGGTTCTAGAACATGTCTCCTTATTCTTCATCTTGTTCTCTAAACCATTAAACTGCACTGACCCTTAAGAAAGAATTTCCCTGTCAAGGAATCAGACTTAGTCAATGGCAGGGAAGCGCCAAACCCTAACGGCCACTACAGTCAAGAAATCTGGGTGTTAGTTCTAATTCTGCCATTCCCCAGTTATATGCCTTTCAAGATACCAGTTCCTTTACTGTAAAATGAAATGGGTGCTTGGGTCCCATTCAAATGTTCTATAATAATGAATATACGTAAAAATATTATAATGCCTGAGAAAAAATTTCTTCTAAGTTATTTATGGCTGCATCATTTCTTTGACTTTTAAATAACCTTTCTTTCTCTTTTTAAATTTTGGATTTAAATAATTTCTCATTCTATTTACTACAAATAATATTTATCATTGTACTGCAGACTATTAGCTTCTCCTAAGTAAAATCAAGAACAGAAGAATATGAGATAAAATGAAATGATATATATTTTGAAGAACCAGAGAATTTTTGCAAACAAAAAAAAGATAGCATAGTTAAAAGCAAAGAAAAGAACACTCGTGAATATTTAAAACCATCATTCTTCTTTAATTTTGTTATTACACAATTTCTGGTTTAAAAAGAAACTGCAAGGATAGACTTATAGTTATTGGACATCTTTCAACCAGATTCTCCAAATGTAAAATACATTTTACTGTATTTGCTTTACCTTTTTTTTTTTTCTAGATAGGTAGGTAAATATCATTAGGAACTTTTTCTCTGAGTAATTCAAGAGTAAATTGTGGATGGTGCTCCTTTTATTCAGGTTATAGAAAGATGATTAAGAAAATAAAGGACAATAAATAAATAATAAGGCAGGGATAAGGTATAAAAAAATGTGTACATTGCAATAGTAGCAGTCAATGAGAGGGTGGGGCAAGGGGTATGGGATGTATGGGCTTTTCTTTTTTCTTTTTCTCTCTTTTTCTGGAGTGATACAAATGTTCTAAAAATGATCAAGGTGATGAATACACAACTATGTGATGATATTGTGAGCCATTGTTTGCACACTTTGGATAGACTATATGGTACATGAAGATATCACAATAAAAATATTTAAAAAAGAGTAAGTTGCAGAGATGATGTCTCTTTACTATAAACATTTTAGTATTTCCCAATAACCTAATCACAGTGCAACTATCAAAAGGGAAATTAATATTGATACAGTATTATCTAATTTACAGACTTTATTGTGATTTAATCAATGTCCATTGATGATTTTGTGCAAAAAAATCCAAAATCATCTTTAATCTGAGTTTCTGAATTTTCATGTGCTTTATGCCATTTTTAGTATTTTATATATATTATAAATATTATATATATTATATATTATACTATATATGTTATATATTATATATTGATATATATATATATAATATGTGTATATCACTATATCCTTCAATTTGAGTTTGGTGTTTTCTCATGATTAAACTGAAGTTATGCAGTTTGAGTAGGAATTTGAGTTTGGGTAACAATTTCACAGAACTGATGCTGAATTGCAGTACATCATCCCTGGCAGCACTTCTTGTCAATTAGTTTCAATTCTGGCAATGCTCACTTAACTATTTGGTTAAGGTGGTGTCTGTCATGTTTATCCACTGTGTAGTGACCATTTTACACCATGTAATTATTAACTATCTTGTGGGGATCTGTTCTAAGATTATGTAAATATCTGTTACTCTTCAAACTTTTACCAACTGGTGTTTAGCCTCCATTTATGATCCTTGCCTGAATCAGTTATTACAATGGCAGTTAGAAAATGGTGATTTTTCCAATCCGTCATACCTCTACATTTATTGGTTAGTACGTTATTGAAAAGAAAGAGTTTCTCTTCTCCCTGCTAATCTGTTAACTTTTTTATTGTGTTGAACTTGTGGATTTCTAATTTATTCAACGAGTTATAATCAGTTACTATCATTATTTATTTTGATGTTCAAATTATAATGGTTGTAAAATCAAATTCTGTGTTCTACTGACATGTCCCATCATTGTTTTGATCATTTCCTTACCTTTTGGCTAAAAAATTACTCCAGGATTATCTTGTACTTTCCCTGCCCTAGTTAGCTCTGGAACCAGCTTTCTCTAAAGGGTACTGGTTCTTCAAGAGGAGGGTGGTGTTTAGAAACAACCAGGGTTCCTTCTATCTTTGTCTCTCCCTTCACTGAGAAATCTGATTTCCCATTTTTGCAAACTTTTTACTTAAGCATCCAAAATGTACAGAATGTGTAGAAGATGATTTCAGAATTGTCACCTGAGGCTTTTGGCAATAAGAGGCTTTCTAATTGGAATTCAATTTATTTAGAATTTTTAAGAGGTAATTTTCTTTTGTCTTTCTTTTGTCTTTATTATTAGGGATATTCTCTCTGGTTTTGAAATCTGCCTCCTGCCCCATTACAATCTGTAATATTATCCATTTGAAATACAGTTTGGTTTCTTTGCTTTTGTTTGTATTTAATTTTAGAACTTTTGTGGGTTTTATTTAATTTTTCTGATAATATGAAACATTTCATTAATATGAAATTTGACTTCTTTATATATTAACATGACTAGCACTGTATATAAGATACGTGTTGCAAATATAACCTCCCAGTTTGTCAGTTGCATTTTTATTTCATTTATTTTATTTCATTTCATGCTAATTAAACAATTATCATTTTTTTATTGCTTCTAGATTTTGATTCATGACTAGAAAGCCTTTCCCTAAGCCTCAGTTAAAGAGGAATCCCACTCCATATTTTCTTTTTGAACTTTTTAAATGATCATTCTTCATATTGATCATTGCCACCTTATTTTTACTAAAATATTTTTTCCTCCTTTTAGCTATTAATGTTAGTTAAGTATATCTTCAACAACTTTTACTTTCTTTTTAGTAAAGTTGATACCATTTGATATTGCTGTTAGGCAATAGGGTGTGATCTTCTCTGAGAGATAAGCATTCACTATTCAAGTTAGCAATTCTAAATTATAGTATATAAAAAATTTATATATAGTATATCAAATAGTTAGATTTTTAAGAGCAGCACCATACAATAATTTTGTTTATTTTACAGAAGCATTTTAACTTATGTTAAGAAGGTAAGAGAGAAAGTGACACAGGTGGGTGACTGAAAATAAAATTCATGTTGACTTAATGGTAAAAGGTTGTTTGATTACTAGTGGTTAGAAATGAAACTAAAGAAATATCAGGTACTAAAGTATGCAAGACTTATAAGTTAATATCCTATTTGATTTGAACTTCATCCTAAAAGAAGTAAGGGATATTTTTAGGGTTCTAATTAGGGGAGTGACATGATCATTTTGTAAAGATTATATTGGCTCTAAGGTGAACAATGCAATAGAAAATGTGTAAAGCTGGAAAGGAAACAAATTAAGACACTGACACGTGATGGCAGCGTGTTCAAAGAATTAGTATTTGTGACAGAAGTGGATGGATTCAAGAAATATTCAAGAAATTAAATTTTAAATAGTTAAAATTGGCAAAATTTGTTAGCAGAGGAATTTGTATGGGAGGGATATGGGCCCGCCCAAGAGGAAGCTCAGGTTTTTGTCTAGGTCAATTGCATGCATGAGTTACAACAATCATTTATGTGTCAAAAACAATTGAAGAGAGGTAAGAGAGGAGTGTGGAAAATGGGAAGATAAGGTAAATTCAAGTTTTGAAATGTTGAGTTGTAGCTGACTATGGGACAGCCAAGTGAGAGGTTTACAAGTATTTATATCTATGGATCTGATTCTCAGGAGAATGTTCTTGGCTAAAGTTAATGATTTAAACATCTTCAACACAAGAGCATGGGTTTTCATCAGGAAATTATAAAGTGCTGTACTCCTCATTACTAAAAGTGACATTTAAGAGAGAATGAGCAAATATTAAAAGAATAGTTCTTTTCTTAATACTATTATACATACAGAAGCATTTGAATGATTCTATTCATTTCATCAAGAACTCTGGGGATGCTGGGTTTGGAAAGAAAACTTTAAACATTTTGTGGGTAGGTGTAGCTTAACACTAAATTTTCTGGTCAAACAACGGGGACGATAATGATTGCCAAGCTCTCCTTTACTGATGATTTTTTTCTTTTTTTTAGCAAGGCCAATGGGCCGCAGGGTTTTCATTAAACAGAAACAATTCTTGCCATACCTTCTCCTGAAACCTTAAAAAGCAACAATAGAGAGTAGGAGAGGGCAGAAAGCAAAGTTATCTAAACTCACATGGCTTAACTCTTGATGCTTAATACAATGATCTGTGGCAAAACAAAGCTTCTGATCTATATACTGTACAACCTTTTTAAATCCCAGATCTACTGAACTCTCCTGAACTTTGAAAACATAATGCAATAATGTATTTCAAAGAGTTAATGAGGGAAGTCAAGAGCAATAAAAGATCACAAGACAAGAAGATCAGCCTAGCCAAAGAAAATGGTGATAAATTGTAACCAGGTGTCTTTATTTCCTGATTCCTCAAGTACTGCAGACTCAGCTTTCTCTGTTAGAAAGGGCAGCTTGTGAAATCCCATACAGCATTTGTCAGCTTCAATACTTTCTTGCAAAATCTGACTTATTTGTTTAATCTTAACTACTTCAGAACCAAATGAGACAGACTCTTTGGAAGTTAAATGTGGAGTAAAAGAAAATAGAATGTGCACTGTAATTTTGAAAATGCATATGAACATCATATTAATGTGCTGATGTTTGCTATAAGCATTAGAACTAAGTAAGTTTAATTGTGCACCAGTAAAAAGCAAAGTTGTGAAGCATTCCATAATTAAATGCTGACTTTCCTAACACATATACTAAAATTCCTGTGAATATATTTCACACATTATTTATGTCCTCTCTGTTTCCCCTCAAGGCCAACTTTTCTTTAAATGTACATTGCACAATTTGCAGTATACTATATATTTGTACTGATAATTGTTTTAGGTGTGATTATTTTCCTGGGCTATGTGGATAAATAAAACAGTCAAAGAATTATCCAATCTAAGAGAAGATGATAATACAAAACTTGAGATACAGAACAGAGAAACCATCTGAGAAGTATAGAGTCTGAGAACATTTTCTTAATTGAAGCCTGGAAAATGGATTGACCAGAATGTGGCAGGAAACAAGCCCTCATCATCCAATAGAATACAAGGTGGCATTCCCACATTCTTTCACAGGTTTGGGGAAAGGGAAAGAGAGAAAATGAGAGAAGGAGATAGAACAGTCTTTCTCCTTCTGCACTCCAGGAGATGCACCTTTCTATGTAAGCGTATTAACGGAATTCTTCCACAACATTTTCAAGTCCAAGATTACTATCCTTTGTGTGCTTCAGCCCTTGGATGTGGAACCTCAGGTTATATTCTAGCCATTCTGTCCAGTAAATTAATAACTACTAGTAACTTAAAAGCTGAAGATCTTTTGGAAGGTGGTATGTAGCTTTATAGCTAATATATGATTTGAGACTGACGTGGACAAGGGACTCATACATATTTAAATATAATTTCTTTGAATAAAATTCACGTATATAGTCCATTTTTTCTTCCTATGGAGGATATTAAGAAATAAAAGTTAAGATAAACTGGTTTTAAAAATGAGTCTCTTCTGCTTGATTTTTCTGTAAACCTAACCACAAAAAAATAAAAACAAAAGTCAAAAGTTCTCTTTAATTTCAAAAACAGGGGTGACCTATGGTGTGTGTGCTGGTTTGAAAGAATATATATCCCTTAGAAAAGCCATGTTTTAATCTAAATCCCATTTCATAAAGGCAGAACAATACCTATTCAATACTATATGTTTGAAACTGTAATAAGATCATCTCCCTAAAGATGTGATTTAATCGAGTGGTTGTTAAACTGGATTAGGTGATGACATGTCTCCACCCATTTGGGTGGATCCTGATAAGTTTCTGGAGTCCTATAAAAGAGGAAACATTTTGGAGAATGAAGGAGATTCTGAGAGAGCAGAGCAGAACAACACAGCCACAAGAAGCAGAGTCTACGAGTCAGTGACCTTTGGAGATGAAGAAGGAAAATGTCTCCCGGGGAGCTTCATGAAGCAGGAAGCCAGAAGAAGAAGCTAGCAGATGATGCTGTGTTCACCATGTGCCTTTCCAGATGAGAGAGAAACTCAGAACTTCACTGGCCTTCTTGAAACAAGGTATCTTTCCCTGGATGCCTTAGATTGGACATTTCTATAGACTTGTTTAATTGGGACATTTTCTCAGCCTTAGAACTAAATAAACTAGCAACTTATTAAATCCCCCCTTTAAAAGCCATTCCATTTCTGGTATACTGCACGCTGGCAGCTAGCAAACTAGAACAGTGTGGAAAGCAAGTCATTCTACATTAATCTGGTTATTTCTCATGCACTAAAGGAAATTATGTCAATTTTATGAGCTATGAAATTGCAAAAATGACAACGTATTACCAAATGGCTAAGTTTGGAATGTTTCAAGGTGCTGCTTCATTAGAGGTGGAGAAGATAGGCTCTTGGAAGAAATAAGTAAAAACTTCAATATTGTAGCTATGGAGGGCAATGGGGTGAATAGTAGAAAAAGCACTCTACAATTCACCAACTGATGCACAGTAGAACTAGAGGGTTTGCACCCTACACTTATTAAAGTATAAGAGTTCAACTTATTAAACAAATATTCAAAAAAAAGCACACTGAAACTCAAACTTCAGAGAAGAGACTCATTTTAAGTACCCAGAAGAAAAATCCTTAGGCAGATCTGAAGCTGAATGACATGCAAATTGTCCACTTGAGTAAAAGAGGAATGTGTCACTCAGAGTATTTTCTTAATGGGAGATAGTATGTTTTATGGGAATGTTTCTAACTATGCATTGCTAAAGGCAAAAATATGAATGTTGATTTACTTAATGAGCCCTATCTCAAAGAAAAACTTAGAGCCAGACAAAAACATGCAGAAATCTCAATTTTTGAAAGGAAAATTAATAATTTTCCAGAAATCAAGAAGTAGGAAATTAATAAGTATGATAGCTTGTTTATATTTAATTTTGTCAAGTCCTGTTTGATTAACAGTAAAGTCCATCGGCTCGTGTATTTATAGTGGCAACAAAGAAGAGAAAGAACAAGGAAGACAACATCCTTATTTCTCTAAAAATTTTGAGA
The DNA here is from genome assembly GCA_004026745.1 of Myrmecophaga tridactyla. Lineage (NCBI taxonomy): Eukaryota > Metazoa > Chordata > Mammalia > Pilosa > Myrmecophagidae > Myrmecophaga > Myrmecophaga tridactyla. The sequence continues at coordinate 23,275 of PVIY010005040.1, forward strand.
CGAAAAATCCCCAAAGAATGAACTGGTTGCAATCACTAACTGTAAAAAGAAAAATTAGACCTTTTGTCAAAGTGGAGGAAGAAGAAAATAGGGATGGCTGTAGCCTTAGGGCAATGTATTTAAAAGGCCTTTGCATAGCTGCAATAAAAATTAATCCTTAATTTATGCATAACATTAGTATATTGAAGATGTCAGGAAGAAAGCAAAATTCTTATTTTTTTTTTGATGAGGATACTGGAAAGAAGATAGGTGTAACTGAGAACAAATTTTAAAAAGAGAAGGTTGTTTATTATTTAGATGAGTGTTATTTCTAACAGTCACTATAATTTTTTACTGGTAAGGTTAAATGTAGAATCAAATCTCTTCATTACTGTTTTCAGTTGCAAGGCAAAATGGAATATGTTGGTACTAAACTACATCTCATTAACTTCTTTGCCCCAGCTATTGACATGACAAGTTGTTTTTATCTTGAAACTGTGCTAAAATACACTTGGCTTTGCCAAGTTTCTGAAATGGCTTATTGTTTTCTTGCCAGAAAACAAGAAACTAGCAATTTTTAAAAATAGGTAATAACTTATGCTCTAATAACCTACACCTACCTCTTTTTGGGTAATATGGTGCTGTTTCATTTAAATGTTTAATTTATTCAAATTTAATTTAATTTAATTTATTTCTAGTAAAAACTACTCAGTTGACATTCTTAAGACTAAACTCCTTTGTCTGTAACTACCTAACTGTTACAGTAGGGGCATAATTTGGTAATTAAAATACTCTCCTTGATTGTGTAGCACATCTACTTCAAATTTGATGGAGTGGAAATCCTTAACCTCAGGATTTAGTATTTTTTCAAGTTGCACTTTATTAATTCTAATGCATTAATAATAATAATAATACAATTTATATTCTGGTTATATAATGTGTGTATTTTACTATTGAGGGGAATAAAAGTAAGTAATAAAATACTTAATTTGGTCAATACAGATAATTACTTTCAAAACAGAATGAATTAAAGTACTTGGGCCTGATAGAAAAACTTAAAGGGCAAGACAATGATGGCTACTTAATTGTTCAACTTCCTATGTTTCCTCACCAAACAATTCAAAACTGTAAGAAAATAAGAACAATGACAGCAAAAAAAAAACTATATCAAAATCTTCCCATAAGCATGACTTGAAGACAAAGGATATCTAAACTTCAAAATAATTCTCTATAAAAAAAAGGAAAACATCAAATCCAAGGAAGCATTTCTCAACCTTTGCAAGCCTTTCTGTGAGCAAAGGCAGGTCAGGAAACACTCAGAGAAAAAAGAAGAGGAGAGCTAGTGATGAACTTAAGGTCAAACTAAAGATACTTCCAGAAAAAGGAATTCTACCCTGACTCTGAAAATGCTAAGATGGTGTTGTGTTAGATCAGAGCATGGACTTAAGGGACTTAAAAGTGTGCATGATGTGGTGTGACAGTCTTTGAGAGTCATGGTGACTAAGGTAGAAAAAAGGAAAAAGGGAGAGGGAGAGTTACTTTTTGGACAGCTAAATGATGAAGGAGAAAATAGAAAAGGGGGAAAATAGGGCTTTACCAGACAAAAAGAGAAGTAAAAGCCAGAGACCACACAACCCCTTTCTCAATCACACACAATAATAATAAATCCCATCAAAGATCTGTATTTTGAGCTACTAATAAAAAAGGATGCCATTGAACTAGGAATTCTGTAAAGAACTGAAAATCCACAATAATGAATAAAGGAAAACTCAATAAATCTATATAGAATTATTACAAAAATCAGAAAACAAAATTCAATGCACTTCAACTAATCAAACTCTCCAGTGTCCCCAAAGTATAAAATGAAGAAAAAAATGTAGCAGAAGAAAACTATAAGACAATATGTTGAGTTAAATATACTCAAACAAGCACTTAGAGATATGAAAACCACTTAAAATTATAAATTAAAAAATTAAGAACAGAAAAGAATGTAAAAAAGAGAGAAAGAATTAAATAGCATGCACTGAACTTGGTAAAGAAGTGGAAGACATTGTCCAAATTATCTCAGAATGAAAACAAATAATTTAGGAAAGGCAAGAGAACAACCAAAAATAAATAAGTAATGAAGTAAATAAGTAAATAAATGAGAAATGTGAAAGAACGTGGTGGAAATGAAAGACAAGCAAAGAAGGAATAACATTTGTATGATTGGAGTCTCTAGAGACTAAATTAACCCATTGGACCAAAACTAATATTTATAACTACAACTGAAGAAAAGTTTTCAGTTATAAAAGAAGGTTTGAATCTGTATACTGATAGCTCCATAATACAGTTTCTGGATATTTTATTTGGATTGCATTGCATTTGTAAATTAGGCTAGAAAGAACTGAAATCTTTATGATGTGGAGTCATCCTATCCAAGAAGATGAGATATTTTTTTCATTTGTTCCAGACTACTTGTGTTTTTCAAAAATGTTAAAACTATTGCTCATATGGCTGTTCTACTTTGCTAGCTGCTGGAATGAAATATACCAGAAATGGAATGGCTTTTAAAAAGGGGAATTTAATAAGTTGCTAGTTTACAGTTCTAAGGCTGAGAAAGTGTCTCAATTAAACAAGTATATAGAAATGGCCAATCACAGGCATCCATGGAAAGATATCTTGATTCAAGAAGGCTAATGAAGTTCAGGGTTTCACTCTCCAGTGGAAAGGCACATGGCGAACACAGTCAGGGCTTCTCTCTCATCTGGAAGGGCACAAGGTGAACAGAGCATCATTGGCTAGCTTTCTCTCCTGGCTTCTAGTTTCATGAAGCTCCCTGGGAGGCATTTTCCTTCTTCATCTCCAAAGGTCACTGACTGGTGGACTCTGTTTATCGTGGCTCTGCTCTGCTCTCTCTGAATTTCCTATTCTCCAAAATGTTTCCTCTTTTATAGGACTCCAGTAAACGAATCAAAACCCACCCAAATGGGTGGAGACATGTCGTCACCTAATCCAGTTTAACAACCACTCGACTAAATCACATCATCCAGGGAGATGTTCTGATTACAGTTTCAAACATACAGTATTGAATAGGGATTATTCTACCTTTATGAAATGGGATTTTGATTAAAACATGGCTTTTCTAGGGGGCATACATGCTTTCAAATCAGCACATATGGGATTTGCACATTTCTGATTAATTTTTTCTTAACTGTTTATTCTCTTTTGCTGCTTTGTAAATAGTTTTCTATACCATTATGTTATCGAATTGATTGTTGTCTATCTATATAAAGCCAGATTTCTGTACATTATTTTTATGTCCCGCTACCTTATTGATGTTTTGTTTTTATTTTTTAGCTTAGTTTTATCATTGTTTTTCTAGTCTTTTGTGGTTATGCTCTCATATTATCTGCAAATAGAGCTACACTCACTTTTTTTTTTTACTAGTTATAATACCTTTTAAAAATTCACCTTGTCTAAGAAAATTTACCTTATCTAATTTGTATTGGACAAAATCTTTAGCAAAATGGTTCATTGTATTAGAGATGACATTCTTGCCTTATTTCTAATTGTAATGGGAATGTCTAATATTTCTCTATTAAGTAAGAATTGGCTTTAGGACTAAGGAATATACTTACACACATATACACACAAGGATATACATAATATCCACCATTTTGATATGCATACATACCCATGTTTTAAAGTTGTTTATCTTGAGTGTATTTATCAGCAATGAATATTAAATTCTGTCAAAGTCATTTTCAGCATCTGTGGAAATAGTTCTATAATTTTTTCCCTTCAATCTTTTTTTAGGGTGCTAAAGAAATGGATTTCTTAGTATTGAAACAAATTTGTATTCTTCAAATAATCCCAACCTCAAGATCGTAGGTTATTTTCTGAATGTTGTATTAGAATATGTTTGCTAATATTTTATTGAATATTTTATTATATTCATAACGGATATTTATCAGTAGTTGTCTCTCTCTCTCTCTCTCTCTCTCTCTCTCATATCCATCCTGGGCATGGATGTTAAACTTACTACATTTTAAAAACAAAAAGAAGTTTCCATATTTTTCATTGTTCTGGAATAATTTTTAGAGAATTGAGACTATATGGTTTTTGAATCCTAGTTTCCTTGTTTTTTTCCGTATGTGTGGGGCAGGTAATATCATACGTATTTTTCCTATTTCTTCTATGAAAATTATACTTTAAACCTTTCTATATCTAATATAGTTATTCCACTGCTATTGATTACTGTTAAACCAAATATCCCATATCTTTTATTCCTAGCCTACCTAGAAATAAAATACTTTGTGATGAAACAAGAAATATTCTGCCTTTACTTAGTATTTGGGAAACTTTTATGGTAAAGATGTAAAATTTGCATGAATGTTCTCTTAGGTGTTTCTTTTGTTTAACATTCAAAAATAAATCTGAAATTATTTTAGAGGTTGATGTCTAATTTATTCGGTTAGCACAGCTGTTGTTTTCAGATAGAGGATATATTATGGTTTGGCTCTGATACTGTTTTAGCTATGAGGAGCTCTTATATTATATTATGTCTTTGAGAAAAGGTTAAAATTTTCCTTGAACAACTTTAAGATTTGTGTTACATAAATTATTTTCTTCTTGATTTCTTGACAGTTTAATAAGCAGGCATGATACTTATGCCACAAGCACCTCTTAGATTTGAAACTCCCTCCTTAACTATCCCTTATTAGAATTCTTCAAACTGTAAACAAGCACCAAGCATCTCCCTGTGGCTCCTCCAAGTGTCCTGCTATTTTTTTTTGGAAAGTTTGCAGAAATATTTTGGAGATGTGTTAACTTTCATGATGGTTAGGTTCATGTGTCAACTTGGCTGTTGATGGTGCCCAGTTGTCAAGCAAGCATTGGCTTGTCACTGCAAGGACATTTTGTGGACTTAAATCATCAGCATGTTGATTGCATCTATGGCTAATTACAACCGTGATCGGCTAAAGGGAGTGTCTTCCACAATGAGAGATGCTTAATATAATCAGTTGATGGCTTTTAAGTGGGTGATGATCACTTCAGCAGTCAGAAGAGAGAACTGTCTCTACTTCAATCAGCCTCCCCTAGAGAATTCATCATAAACTTTCATCGGAGATGCCAGTTTGCAGCCTGCCCTATGGAATTTAGACTCGTGTATCCCCACAGTTGCATGAGACACCTTTATAAAATCTCATACTATTTACAAATACCTCCTGTTCATTCCATTTCCCTAAAGAACCCTTACTACTAGAGTGACCACTGAATGTGAATTATGAAATAAACTGAAAGGCTAAAATTTTCTGATGAACTAAACACATTGTAAGTATAATTAATTACAATTCTGGGTATCTTTGTTTCAGAATGGTCAAAACATTAATGACAAAGACTAAATGACATGAAATTGTCATCAGAGAAGCCTAGACTTTGCTCCGTTTCACCTGACTCCCCCAAAACTCTGAAACTCATGGTCCCTAAAGAGCAGTAACTACCCCCAGCACTCTTTATCCTCAGAGTTCAGTTCTCAAACAGTCCTTCATTACAGCATATACATACAGCAGGGCCAGTTAGCTGAGAATCCAGACTAGGGCAATAGAATGAATTGAAAACAATTCCCCATGTAACAAAAAGGAAAGAATTTTGGAGTTGTTAACACTCCATTTCAGGTAACTTAATCATTTATAAAGTAACCTCTTAACTTTTCCTTTTGTAATCATTATCTGAACTAAAGAAGAATCTCTGTGAATTGCAGATTAGGAGCAGGGGAGGAATTTGCTTTAGCAATGGGAAGAAATAATTTTACTAAAGTGTGAAGGATTGTTTCCGGAGCATCTCAAGTCATTTCCATCTTGGAAGTATAATTATTTCATTACTCAAAGGTGAAGTTTCCAAGGGGAAATAAGACATAAGTTCTCACTTGATATAAGTTTGGTGATTTTTTTTCCTATTTGAATGTTTTTATATACAGTCTCTGTCTTTCAGTATTTCTTATTCCTATAAATTAAAAGAAAATTCTTTTTTCTTAAGAAAAATTTCTCAGAACTTTGAGTTACACTAATTATAAAAGTAAATATGTCAAACACATTTTGGTTTATATATTTACAGCTATATAATTTCAAATTTTGAGCAGAAGAGTAAAAAATATATTTTTAAATACTCTGTCATTACTCCTTTCCTTCTTCCCTCCTTGTTTCTTTCCTTCCTTCTTGAATAAATTATTATGAGAGATAGTAGGTAGTACTAAGCAAGGTAAGAATTTCCATGGGTCTAGGTAAGAGCCCAGTGCAGGATGGTGGCATCCAAACATGTTGGGAAGGCCATTCACTCAGGAATGTTAATGCGGGGGCTGCTTAGAGTGGGTGGTTGAAGTCCACATGAATAATGAGAACATGTGCTCAAGGTGTGGGTACATCAATGGCTGTGTGAGGTATGTGGGAACTAGAGAAGGTTGAAGAATATGCTCACTGTGGGTAGCAGTGGCATAGACAGGGATTGTTTACATTCAGAGGAGACTGATCACATAAAACAAATGTTGAGAATAAATGGAACTAGATTGGTACTCAAGTTCAAGCCCTGGAGACCCACACAGTGAGCCTCTGTACCAGCAAGACCACCCAGAGGTGGTCCCTTACTGTGATGGCACCCACGGATTTACTGTTGAAGATGGGAATGCCAAATATATAAAGGAGGAAGTAAGAATGGTGTTGGATTAGAATTGGAGTTATCAGTGTCAGTTCGTAGCTTTCAACATTATAGATAAAATATATATGTGCCCACATGTCGGTATGTATGTTGCAGGTGTATACAGACATATATACATACATATATATGTATATACACATACATCCTCATTCTCCACAAAGAGGGTCTGAGAGCAGCAGCATCCTCAACTAATAATGAGTACACTTAGCAATATATTTTGATTAATAAATACTATTATCCAATAAAAGGAATTGCTACTCCTTCCAAAACAGTGACTACTTTCAAGGCTAGAGCAGGTAAAGAACAAGATGATCATGGAGCATTTTATTTTCACTGAAAATAAGGAATTACTTAAAGAATGATGGAAATGTCAAAAAGGACCTGGAAGGCAGCTTGAAGAGGCTACTTTACACCAAATCTGGACCACTTGACCAATAAAATAAATGTAAGGGATTATGTCTCAATAACTAAAGCAGGAATTCATGAGTAGTTCATGCTGACCTACAATTACATAAATTGATAGAAGAGATATCATTTCTTTAGAGTACAATGCCAACTGGCAAATGTAGAAGAATATTTAAATTTGAAAATCACCATTTCATTGGATGAAAAAAACCTATTGAATGAAAAACAGGGAAAATTATGTCTGCATTGTTAAACTACCTCTCTATAGAGATATGAAAAGAAGAACAAATAACTTTAAAGTAGATAAACCTGGCAAAGATCTTTTTATGCAAGTAATAAAATCAAACTCACTATATATGCCCTTTATGATATTGAGAAAATTTCCTTTGGTTCTTAACTTTTGAAGTGTTTTTATCAGGAAAGGATGCTGGATTTTGTTGAATGCTTTTACAGCATCAATTGGTATGATCATGTGATTTTTCCTTTTTGATTTGTTAATGTGCTGAATTACACTGATTAATTTTCTTATTTTTAACCACCCTTGCATTCCTGGTATGAATCCCACTTGGTCATGACATATAATTCTTTTAATGTGAGGTTGGATTCGATTTGCTAGTATTTTGTTAAGAATGTTTGCATCTATGTCCATTAGGGAGATTCATATGTAGTTTTCTTTTCTTTTTTTGTATCGTCTTTGAGTATCTTTACTTGTAATTGGTTTGTTGAGAGCTATTTCTTCTTGAGTCAGTATAGGCAATTTGTGTGTTTCTAGAAATTTGTGCATTTCATCTAAGTATTTCTATAAAGCCACAGTGGTCAAAACAGTATGGTATTGGTACAAAGATAGAAGGATTGACCAGTGGAACAGAATTGAGAGTGCAGAGATTGACCACCAAATTTATGGACATTTGATCTTCTATACGTCCCCCAAATCCAGTGAACTGGGACAGAATAGTCTTTTCAGTGAATGGGCGTGGGAGAACTGGATTTCAAAAGCCAAAAGAATGAAAGAGGATTCCTATTTCTTACACTCTATACAAAAATTAATTCAAAATGGACTAAAGGCCTAAATGTAAGAGCCGTACTATAAAACTTCTAGAAGAAAATGTAAAGAAACTTCTTCAAGATCTTGTAATAGGAAGTAGCTTCTTAAACTTTACACCTAAAGCACGAACAGCAAAAGAAAAATGGACAAACCGGAACTCCTCAAAATCAAGAGCTTCTGGCCTCAAAGGACTTTGTTAAAAAGGTGAAAAGGCAGCCAACTCAATGGGAGAAAATACTTGGAAACCACATATCAAAGTCTTGATAATGTACAGAAGTGTACATTAAGAAATTATACTGCTCAACAACAAAAGAACAAACAATCCAATTATAAAATGGGCAGAGGGTATGAATAGAACAAATATAGGTGGCTAAAAAGCACATGAAGAACTGCTCATCATCATTGGCTATAAGGGAGATGCAAATTAAGATGACAATGAGATGTCACCTCACGTCTATAAGAATGGCTGCTATTAAATAAACAGGAAACTATAAATGTTGGAGAGGATGTGGAGAAATTGGAGCACTTATTCACTGCTGGTGGGTATGTATAATGGTTCAGCCACTGTGGAAGTTTGACAATTTCTCAGAAAACCAAATATTGATTTACCCTATCACTTGGTAATACCAATACCCAGATAAGTTGAGGACAGTGACATGGACGGACATTTGCATGCTGATGTTCATGGCAGCATTATTCATAACTACCAAGAGATGGAAACAATCCAGGTGCTCATCAACAGGAGAGTGGATAAACAAAATGTGATAAACATATACAATGGAATATTATGCAGCATTAGATGATACTGAAACACGTGACAAGATGGATAAGCCTTGAGGACATAATGATGAGTGAAATAAGTCAGACACAGAAGGTCAGATATTGTATGATTTACTAATTAAATCATAATTTAATTAGTAAATCATACAATAATATGATAAAGCCTCCAGTGTTTTGGAACAGCTAGAAGGAAAAATCTTGAGATGAGGGAATGGCAGCCCATGACAAACTCTGGGCCTGTTCTGTAGCTGCTTGTTGATGTGTGCTTTGAAAATTATTGCTTTTTTCTTTCTTTGCTTTGCTTTGTATGTTTGTATATATATAGTATTTTACAAAAAAAAAAAAGTAAAAAGAACACTACAGGCATCTTTAGTAGTATTAGATAAAATAAATTCCTGAAATCAAAACATTGAAAATGTTAACTAACATAAGTCACTATAATAGCAAAGTTGATATTTGCAATAACATTCTACTTGATATTTTGAGAATATACACAGTTTTGATAGTTAATCAGATGATATTTAAGATAGTGTTTAATATTTAGAATTTAAGAAACTCTGATATCTGTATGTAGATTTTTCCTTCCTTGCTTTAATTTTAGATTGGCTTATGAAACATTGTATAAACAGGCTTTACAATGATTATTTAGATATTTTATTTAAATATGCCTATGACAAGCTAAGATACCCATTTTAGTTGGTTAAGATTTTCATATGTTAATTGTAAAAACATTTGTATCTTTATATCTTCCTAGAATCAGAAAAATGTTTAGTAACAGAGATCATTACCATAGCAACCTTGTTATTTGTAATACATTTTTACTTGATATTTGGGAACATTCACATCGATCATTATTATAGCACTATTGATATTTATAATAACTTTCTGCTTGATATTTTGGGAACATTCAGTTTGGCAACTGATCAAATGGTATTTAAGTTAGTGTTTAATATTTAGAATTTAAGAAACTCTGCTATCTGAATTTGTAGATTTTTTCCTTGTTGCCTCAACTTTAAATTGGTTTATGAAGCTTACTGTACAAGCACAGGTTTCACAATTGTTATTTGGATATTTTATTTAAATATGTCTATGCGTAAGCTAGTGAAAATATCCAGTTTTGGTGGTTTTAAGTGTATTGTTTGTTTTCTTAAATAATTTTTTTTTTTAAGCCAGGAACCTACTGGTTAGTGCAAATAAAGTGACATATTAAAAAAAAAAAAAAAGGACGGTGTGACCGTGGCTCAGTGGCAGAATTCTCGCCTGCCATGTCAGAGACCCAGGTTCAATTCCTGGTGCCTGCCATGCAAAAAAAAAAAAATCAACCTCACCAGGAATGGAATTAATAAATATTATTTGATAGGATCCAATGTGACAAACACACCATTATTTCAATGAAATTGATCCCAAAAGAGATTTTTGATCCTATTGTTCTGGCTACCATACAGATAATTTTGCCACCATCCCACATGTTGGGCTGTGAGCAGGAACATCTTTTCTCAACATACTCAGACAAATTTCTCCTTATAAAGGGAAGAATTTAAGGCAGTCTGTGTACCGATTGCTGAGATAGTGGGCTAAGACCACACAAAGGCGATTGGGAGTTGGATTTCCTATCCCATTTAGTCCTTCCAGTGGTGTAAATCGGATTGGATGCTAAAGTCTGTCTTTCTGGAGCCTTATATTTCCATTCCCTGAGAACCTCTGGCTCTGTAACTTACTATTTTTGTCTGTCATGTGGAGATTAAAACTTGGCATATATGACTGTTGCACACATCCCACTGGGCCACATATTCATTGATTGCACACAATTGTGGGGATGCAAAGACTGAATTCTAAATAGCCTACATAATAATTCCATAAATTTTAAAGAAGGAGAAAGCTGATTTGGGGGATGAATAATAACCTCTGTTACCCCACTTCAAAATATTGTTTTCCAAGGTAGGATGTAGCCAGAAGATATTCTGAGAAAATCCTCCTGGTTTAGTTTTCCTCAGATTTTAGTACCTAGTAAATGAGGAACTCTTGAGATGCTCAAACTGTCATCTTGATTAATATGAAAGTTTGCTTTAATGACATAAGGTGGATTTTAATTTTGTATAAATGCTTGGCTGTGGTGGAGTGGAGAATAATTAGGCATATATGATAAAGGACCATGCCCAGTCATTCTCACAAAATATGGAAGCATTCAGCAGAAACACAGTCTAGCCAAGGTATCACTCCTGCAAGAGCTGGGACATGCCAATGGACTAGAAGAAGGTAACCAAGATCTTAATGGATCTATGACTTATTTTTCCTCTTCCACTGTCATTTTAAATAGCATACCACTAAAGAGATGAGATACTAAGAAGGGACCTCTTTTTAGACTCTTGCCCATCTCCCAACTGTCCTCCCTCAGCTCCCTTCCTTTTTGGGTTAAGGACAGGTAAAAGAAAACAAAATTTTTAAAAATATATGTCCATTTAACCTGAAAATATTTGAAATGTTTGTTCCTTTTTAATACGCTATTAAAATTAAAATAACTGGAGACTTATCCTCAGCATGTCCATGTTGTAAAGCAAAACCCTCGGCCATCAGTAAAATATCAGGAAGTGTGACATGCCCAGGAGCAGACTTAAATCCTGAAAACTCTCTAGAGCTGGTCATTGAATAATTAGCTTATTTACAAATAATTATAAGACTTTGATTATACTCTCATGAAGATTATGATAGTTTAGGAGATATATTAAATGACATTATAAGAGTAATGGAAGTGTGGTATCCAGATTGAGTATAAACTCTGAATGGGAAGTGTAGGCAGTGTGTTCTCTGATGTACTAGTTTGAAACTCTTATTTACCCCAGAAAAGCCATGTTCTTTTCCTAATCCAGTCTTGTGGGGGCAGACCTATTGTTTAGGGCAGAGATCTTGGATTAGATTGTTTCCATGGAGACCAACCCACTCAATTGTGGGTATGACCTTTTGATTAGATAGAGATGTGACTCTGCCCCTTCAAGGTTGGCCTTGATTAGTTTACAGGTATTCTTTAAAAAGAGAGACATTTTGTAGTTGCTTAAAGCTGACAGAGATGCAGACTTTGGAAATGCCTGGAGCGCTGACAGAGAGCAGATGCCTACACATAGATGTTTGCAGATGTGGAGCCAAGCATGTTGCCATGTGCCTTCCCATGAGATGCTAAATAAGCCAGAACCCAAAGTTTTGTCCCAGAGAAGCTATGTGAAGGCCCACAGATCTTTAGAGAGGAAACCACTGGAAAGAGAAACTGGAAGCTAAGGAATCAGGAACAAGGGCCAGCAGAAGTCAACCACGTGCCTTCCCATACAACAGACATTGGCTATTTTTGGAGTCAAGGTATATTCCTCTGGATGCCTTTGTTTGGACATTTTTATGGCATTAGAACTATACACTTGTAACTTAATAAATCCCCTATAAAAGCCAACCTATTTCTGATATATTGGTAGCTTTAGCAAATGAAAACATCTGAGCTTGGAGGACAGAACTATTGTCCCTACGTACACTGCACTGATCAGTGAAGATTTCATGGAGGATCCATTGGAGCCCTCAGTGCTCCTGATTCCAGAGCAAATAAGAACTTTCTTTGGGACCAGAATGTATAACTTTACTTTCTCAACTTCATTCAAGGAAATTTTCCTCAAGTAGTCTCTTTCTTGTTCATTAGATCAGGGTCAGCAAATTAATGACTGTCATATGTTTTGTTTGACCTGTAGGCTAAGCATGGCTTTTACAGATGAGCATTGGCCATCTGTACGATAGGGAACACTAACTTTGATCTCCAACTAAGCAAAATTTTATCTCCGTAAATAAAAACTCTACCATTTTCATTAGTAGACATAATACAATAACAAAAAATTCTCTTAATTATGATTTTTATACTTTGGATTTTATCAATAAAATTCTTATGAAATCTGTTTTCTCTCTTTTTTTTTTTAACAAAGTACCTATATAATAGTCTCTTGGCCTTCAAAGACTAAAATATTTACTACTTGTCCCTTTACAGAAAGACAAGTAAGATAACTCACCCCTGAGATAACTCAAGCAAAGTTTAGTGATTTACATCTTGGCCTCAAGTTTTGCCTAAACTACAGATGTCTGCTAGGAAAACATTACTGCTAAGATTTCACTAGAATTTTCTATTTTGTTTTAGCTCTTTTCCCACAGAGATCCATCTCTTCCCAAAAGCTTATTTTATAGACTCTCCCGACCTGTTTTGACAAGCACAGCTTAGCTTGTTTAAAGCCCAGTTCTGTTTTAAATATTTTAGGATTATAGAGTGTTAACAACAACAACAAAAAATCCACAGACAGGGAATTTTCTCACAGTGAACTCGAGGGGCCCCCAGATTCCTAAAGGCCTTCAGTCAGTACAAGGAATGTTTAATCCTGATCTGGGTGCCAGGCGCACAGGGTGAGGAATGGAGCAGGCTGGGTTTTTTCATCACATTCACTTGAATTTTTCTCAGCCATTGTATGTTTGCCATGTTAGAAGGGAAAGCAGTGGCTTTTATATACAGATCCAATATGCTGCTAATTTTTTGCTCTGTGAAATATTTGAAAATATATTCAGAAAATCCTGCATAGAAAATGCTTCTGTTCTCATAGAATAACATATCTTTGTGCTACCAACATACTAGAGCAACAATAATTAATATAAGTAGAAATAATAAATATAATTGTTAAATATTTATGTTGAATTATATATAACAAATATATTATTTATTATATTAGGTGTGCTGTTTATAATATAATAAAACATATAAATATTAAAGTAACAAAAATGTACTATTTACTAAGTGGTGGTCATTGTCTTAAAAACTTTATGTTGCAGAAACTAATATGATCTTCATTGTACCCATGAGAAAATTAAGTCATAGAAAAGATATGTAACTTCTCTAATGTCACACACAGACAGCAAATAGGAGAGCCGAATTTCAACCCAGCCCTATTTGCCATCAGATTTGTGGTTTTTTTTTTTGTTTTGTTTTTTAATTTGCATATGGGCAGGAGGCACCAGGGATCGAACTCCAGACCTCCAGCACAGCAGGTCAGAGCTCTGCCTGCTGAGCCACGGCAGCCGCCCCAGATTTGTGTTTTAACCACTCTACTCTATTGCCTTTTGGTGCACTTTTCCAGTGAAAACTATTCCCTGTAAGAATCTGAAAACCAGGTTTATCACCCATCATTGCTTCCATGTCACTGGTAGAAATCACTCTATAAGATGTCTGAACTTCCCCAGTGTGAAGCATCCCCATCTTGTGTGATGAGAAATAATTAACAGATTATTTTAACTGTATTATATGTTTTCAAATTTCCATGTCAACATATTGAAGGAGGCAATGTTACTGCTCTTCAATCTGGCCTGCATGACCATTATCTTACAGAACAAAAATGCCATCAGGCTGCCTGATTAGATAAGGTTCAGATATCAGTCAACAATGTGCAAAGATTATTACTGATTTTGACTTATGGTAAGTTTTCTCTTAGCAATTCATTGTCTCTTCTTTAAATCTGACCTCTGTTGGGCTTCCTTGTATATTCCTGAACATTATTGGTTGAAAGATTCAATTACCTTTTGCCCAGCAAACACCTCACAATGTAAATTGGTGGATGAAAAATTATTCACAATGAGGGGGGTTTGCCTCACTCCTCTCATTTGTTCCAAGACTCTGAATCCTGTGAGATAAGCATAAAGAAAGATAGCTTGGGGCATGCAATTAGAAGAATGAAACTTGAGAGCAGTATGTTGAGTGAAATAAGCCAGAAACAAAAAGACAAATATTATAATGCCTCACTAACATGGATTGATGATAATGTGCAAACTCTGAGAACTGAATTCAAGAGCATCAGTTATCAGGTGAAGGCCTAATACAAAGGTTCTTAGATTGTAAGCTCTTACAGGAGTCACATCTATTCTGGAGTTGTAGCTGTTATTTCTAAATTCTGAGATGCTAAGTTCTTTGTGTATAACCTGGTCCTTCCCTGGAACTTTGGGTATTTGTATGATACCTGAGACTCAGAGTTAGAGTTCCGCAGCTATGAAAGTCAGTCTTACCCCATATAGCAATTGTTAAAAACACTGAAAAAGCAATCAGTCTTCAATTAGAGATACTAATGAAGCTGATCTGGGTAGGACTAAGGTAAATCAGACTAAATGGCAAAGGATGATGTTGACTGTATTTTAAAACTTCAACTTTGGTGTGAGACCAGAGGAAGAGATGTTTATTTGGTGCAAAGTTTATGTTTTTGGTAGCACACTATCTAATTTAACTTGGATGGTCAGCTTATTTGAACACCATAACTTCAAGGAACCCTGAGTAAGGAGAGAGATCCTATTGGTTTGTACAGGTTGTTGTGATGCCCTGATACCTCCCAGAATAATCTTGGCTGAAGATTAAAAAGTTTTGCAAAGTCCCCTTCAGGGAATGGCAAAAAAGGTGGAAATATTAAACTACCCCACCTGGGGAAGACCTGATATGCTCACAAGCACTGGGTACTGCCAATTTAATAGGCCAGGCTGTCAATCTTGGGGTTTTCCCTTATGAGATTTATTCCTGCTAAGGAGAAGCTAAACCTATGTATCAGTATGCCTAAGAGTCACCCCCAGAGAAACTCTTTTTTTGCTCAGATGTGGCCTCTCTTTCTAAGCCAACTCCACAGGTGAACTCACTGCCCTCCCTACCAAGGTGGGGCATGACTCCCAGGGGTATAAATCTCCCTGGCAATGTGGGACATGACCCCCAGAGATTAGCCTTGCCCTGGCATCCTGGAATTGAGAAAGACTTCTTGACCAAAAGGGGGAAGAGAAATGAAATAAAATAAAGTTTCAGTGGCTGAGAGATTTCAAATAGAGTCAAGAGGTCATGCTGGAGGTTATTCTTATGCAGTATGCAGATATCCCTTTTCATTTTGAGGGTTATTGAGTAGCTAAAGGAAATATCTGAAACTATTGAACTGTAATCCAATAGCTTTGATTCTTGAAGATGATTGAATAACTATAGAGCTTTTAAGCTGTGACCATGTGATTGTAAAAACCTTGTGACTGACACTCCCTTTATCCAATGGAAGGACAGATTAGTAAGGAAAAAAAAGACAGGAAATTAAATGACTAATGGGGGAGACTATGGGATGTTTGAGATGTTCTTTTTTTACTTTAATTTTAATATTAATTTTAATTTTTGGAGTAGTGAAAATGTTCAAAAATTGATTGTGATGACAAATACACAGCTATATGATGATACTGTGAAACACCGAATACACAATTTGGATAATTACATGGTTTGTGGAAATATAGTATGTATCAATAAAATTGCATATTATTATGTCCCCCTAAAAAAATAGAAAGAAAAGTAATGATTAGTTGGTCTAATTAAGTGTAATTATTCATTCTTATTATTGGGAGTATAAAAATGTCATTAATTATTATTTAAGTCTCCATTGCTTAGAAACAAATAAATCTGCTGCTATTTAATGTTTGGCAGTTTGAACTCCTTCATAGCGTTCTATTCTCTCCTAAAATGTTCCACAGTGATAATGAAGGTGTTTTTTAAGGCATCAACTCAAAAGCACAAATGAATGGGTAATATGCAAGTCTGAAAAATGCTAAATTGGTAAGTCTGAACAGACCTTGAGAAACTGCTCAACATTTACCATTTTGGGCAGAAGACCGAAGTAGTTTGTTTGGGAAATTAAGCCAGGAAGCTAGTTAGTAAACCAGCAAAACTATTTTTAAAAGAGATACTCATGTCAGGTATTCTCCAAGGAATCAACTGGCTAGACCATCCTGCCTTGAAATTCCTAGTTAGCAAATCCAGCAAACATACACAAAACTTCCAAACAGCTTTTTGGTGTTTTACTCCTAAATATAAGTACTAGTCAAAGATTATGAGACACTTGAAGGTACATATAACAAACACAACAAAACTGGAAAAAACGGGAAACATGTAAGGAATGTAAAGCAAATTAAAAGTGAAAAATAAAAATAACTTCTGCTCAGAACTGTCAGAAGAAAAATGTGTCCATGGAAAATGTAGAAAAGAGAAAAGCTCATAAGACAGTAGCATATAAACAAAAAATATTCTGAATAGAAGGGATGGAAATTAATCTTAAGGAAATATCACACAAAGTAGAGCAATTTTAAAAATGGATAATAAAAAATATAAAGTGAAAAAAAAAAACAATCCAGTAAGTCTGGCATCTAACTCATTGGAATTCATATAGAGAGACAAATGAGGAAAATGGAGGGAAGGAAATTACAGAAAAGAAATACAAATTATTTAATAAAGGTTTTCAAACTGAGATGAATTTCCAGAATGTAAGAGGTTACTAATGGCCAAGCAAGCATGGATTAAAAACTTACAACCAAGGCGCATCAATGTGAAAACTCAGAATGCTGTACCCAAAGAAAACACCCTATTATTTTCCAGAAAGGAGAAAAAAAAAAAACAGTTTCTGACAAAAGTTCAAGTTTCAGAATGGTATAAACTTCCCACCACCAAGACTGAAAACTAGAAAATAATTTTTCCTTCATAATTCAGATAATGATATTTAACTCAGAATTCTACACTGAAGCAAACTACTAGACCAGTGAGAGAATAGAATATATAAATCTTTAGGCAGGAGGGAACCCAAACATTTACTCTATAAGGATGTTTTAAAGGAAGAAAATCCTATTGAAATGAAAGATTAGACCAAGAAAGAGGAAAACGTGGTATCTTCAAACAGGAGGTACAATCAAAAAGAGAGACCTAGAGAGCAATCAGTACTGACTGAAGTAGTTCCAAAAGTTCTGGAAGCATTTCTTCAAAACTATGGAGAGTATGGATTTAAAAAAAAAAAGGAAAAAAGAAACAAATGAAGCTGAAAAAGGTAAAATAATTTCATTTAGGACTCAGCTGTGAATTGCATTTTACAGTCATAAAAGTGTAAACATTAATACTAATTCAAACAAAGATTTCTGCAACTCTATTGGGAAGATGGAGAAGTGGGAAACGTGTGGAAGAAGCAAGATATAGAGGTGTGAAAGAAAATTAAATTCTTATCTTTCATTTCATGTGAAAGGCAATGGAAAAAATTAAAATTGCAAGAAGTACCAATCAAATCTATTATTTGTTATTAAAGTTAAGGAGGTCACAAAGGAGTTGAAATGGATCGCCCTTTGAAAGTAATGGACTGGGGGACTGGGGAAGTAGGGAGTAGGGCATAGGAGAATACTCTTTGACTTTCATGATTTGTGAAATGATGTGATTCCCTAAATTATGTTCACGCAATCTTAGATTAACATTAAGACATATCAGAAACAGGTTAGCAGCTTGTTAAAACACTGTTCCCAAAATGGGCTTCCTGTGGCCAAGCACATTTTACTGTATCTACCCAACTTCACTCCCTTCCCCATCTCAAATACAGGTTTAGAACTTGAAACAGATGGACCTAATTAATTTGAAAGCCCATGGAGGGCTTTCCTAAAGCATGTGTAATTTATCTTGGTCTTGAAGGATGAGAAACACTAAGCAGCAAAGAGAGAGGGACTAGCACATGAAAAGGGTGTGAAGATGAATGGAAATGAACTCAGCAGCTACCGCGGAGGGGTGGGAATGTGGGAAGGAGGAGTCAGAGAGGCTGGGCTGAAGAGCCAAGGTCCAGGGGTTCATGATGAGACCGGACAGATAGCAGGAGCCAAATCATTCAGGGCCTTGAGAATCAGATTTATGACCTTGTCCTATGATTAAAGAAAACATGTAGCACTGCTTTAATAAAAGGGTAAAATCTTTACTATTTTCTTTGTGTGTGTTTCTTGAGCAGAGAGGTAGAAGGAAGGAAGCTGAAAGACTTGAAAGGAAAGCTAAGGATGAAACTTACTCATTTGAATGCGCAGACAATAGGCAGAAGTGGCATTTATTTAAAATCCTCTGTTTTGAGAGAAAAATGTTACTGAGGAGGAGGATTGTTTTGTCTATGAAATCTATTGTTTTCTTGGAATCTTTTCATTGCCTGTTTGCTACATATTACATTTATCAACATTAGGATCAAAAATAGAATCAAGAGTGCCTTAGGAAAGCTGGCTGACTTACAAATAAGAAAAATTTCCTGATTTATGAAATATTTTATTTGGATTATTTTGCAGAATATTAGCTTTGGGTCATAGAGTATTGAAGAACAAATCCATTCCTATATGTTCAGGAAGGTTGTAAGGTTTTACACTAACTTCAAAAATTTATTTAGAATGGGTTTGGAAGATCCTGTCCTCAACTAGATTGTCTGTTTTGGTCCAGCGAATGTTAAATGGCATGTCTGCCCAGGTGATACAGCCTGGGACAGCTATTAAATATAAAACAAATAGTTGAAACATGTCTGGTGGATTTTTTTGTGTCAAATCTCTTAGAGATGACCTATGAATTCAATGATTCAAAACACTGTGTCAAATAAGGAAGAATATTTTCAAAATACTTCTTACTAGACAATGACAGTTTTAAGAACATTCTCAAGTAAAAAGCAATCCAAAATTTAAAACATTAGAAATGCAGAATGGGAGAATATAGATGTAATAGTAAAAACAACATAAAAGGCTGTTATAGAAGATTAACCAGACTTTACCTTTTGAAACACTGTCACTGAAGGAGAAAACTCATACCAATGCAAGCTGATCCAGGAAACTCTCAGAGCCCACTTCACGCAGGTTAGTTCATGCTTCAGAAATGTGAAAAACTTTAATTCACATTCAAAACAGGATTTCTCAGAAAGATTCTGGGGGTTCTGATTTAAATTCCTGGGCTGGGGGAAGTGTGCCCTGAGACCAATACTTATTTTGATTTTGGATTAAATTCTGGACATGATTCAAGTATGCATTTTGCATGACAAGATAAAAAGAAAGAAGGAAATAGATAAAGAGGGAAAGGAAGGAAGGAAGGGAGGGAGGGAGGGAGGGAGGAGAGGAAGGAAAGGAAAAAAGGAAAGAAGGGAGGAGAGGATGGGTGGGGAGGGGAGGGAAGGGGCAATAGGAAGGAGAAGATGACGATGATGAAGATGAATCTTCAGATGAGCTTAAGGAACTAGGGATATCTGGCATACCAGACCTTTCCCAAACACTCCTGATGTGCACCCCCACCTCCTTTCCTGAAAAGGAATTTTAATGTGTTGTACAATGGAGATGTAGCTTAGTGCCAGGGGCGCATTCCAAAGAAGATTTTAGTGTGGCCTTCCCATCCCTGTCTATTATTTATAAATCACAGAAGCCAAAGCAAATGCAGTGGAGCAAAATCCTACAGGATGTGCAGGCATATTGCTAAGAGAGAAAGTGAATGCTGCATCCAGATTTAAGAATAATGAACTGACATTATTCCTGGTGTTGGCTACTAATTGGTTCCTGTAAACAAAATACACAGATAGCCAGCTATCCTTTTAAAGCACTGTTGTGAGCTTGTGGCATGCCTGATTGAAAAAAAGGAGGCAGGCCACATTTGCTCAGGCCCTAAAGCAATTCCCAGACACCCCATGCAAATAGGAAGCAGATGGTACATTTTGTATAAGTCACAATTGCAGAAACCTTATGTGAAAATAAACTCTTATAGTAGGCAGTACTTGCAAATAATCAGTGGTTGGTCTAATTCCAAGGAAAGTTGTGGTGTATGTTATGGATCGCTGACCACTTACTTTCCTTTTTACACTTTCTAATGAGAACTGTTGGTTTTTCTCCTAAATTTATCTTAAACATCATTTTATTTCAGGCACTGCTAGTATGTTGAATGATTACAGTTGTCTTTAATCACACAGGTTTGTAGAGTCACAACCATATGTAGTTGAGAAAAACAGAAATCATTAAGCAATCTTGATCTTGGAGCTAGAGGGAAAAGCTGGGTGACTTTAAGTTGCCTAGACAGGTAAGTGGGCTAAGTACAATGGTGGTAATGATTGAAATGGTTGCATTGAATGCAGCAATAGAGCAGACACTATTTGTCACCTACCTACTATCCATTTTTCTCTTTTTTCATGTTAATAAAACCTATACTTTGTATAAGGCAGAAACCTGCTCAGCTGAAAAACTATGTCTTCAACCTTTCCTTGCAACCTTATGGCCTATTGTGTATAGTTTTGACCAAAGAATGGAAAATGTAATTTGATAGTGATTTCCATGAAAATTTTGCTTTTTTCTTATTGACTTTACCCTCCTACTTTGTGACTTTTGTCTTTTTTTTCATTTTAAATAGTTTCATTTACACTCTTTGCCTTAATAGCATTGTGTTTGTAGAGCTTCAGTTGTAAAAGCCAATTTATATATTCAAGAAATTGAATTTACAAATACATGAGAATGAAATTCACTTGTTACAGAGTATAGAGAGAAAGAAAGAAGGAGCCTAGGACACTGATAACATCATGGAGATACTATACCTGTACTAGATTGTCTAAATCTGGATTCCTCATTTTGTGAGAAAAAAATAACCATTACTTGGATAAATCACTGTTAGCAGATTTTGCTAATTCAAGGGCTTATTGGAATTGTGACAAGTGAAAAAATAATAGGTGGGGCATAGTGTATGTGAAAGGTGTCTTGAGTCTTTTGGGAAACAAAGTTTGAATGTGGAAAACATTGTTGTTCAGATTTCTCAGCCCCTTCTCTTCTTTGAAAAATACCCCTCCTTTTTGAGATATCAATCTCCTCCCCACAAACACACATCCCACTTCAAAATGTTGAAAATAGAAGCCACAACTTTAAAAATAACTTGATTCCAAATTCATGGTGATTAATGGAGTCATGAGCCATGGAAAGCATACGATTATATTCATAAGTTTTCCCACTTTAACCTCAAAAATTGGTTCAGGAATGAGTAAGGAGCATATTGCACTTCTTCCCTAGAATTTTCAAACCTGTGTTGAAAGAATGACGAGCCTGTGGTGGCTGGGAGCTATGTACCCCACAAAAACATTCTTAATCTTAATCCATTCCTTCAGTTGTGAACCCATTGTAAATAGGAGCTTTTGATGTAGTTATTTCAGTTAAGTTGTGGCTCAGTTGGAGCAGGATGGGTCTTAATCCTCTTAGTGGGGTCCTTTATAAGCAGAATGAAATTTGAACACACAGAGAGAATGTCAAGGAAGAAGTCAGAAGTCAATGGAACACAGAGAAGCCAGGAGAGGCTGCCATGTGCATTGCTATATGACAACAGAGCCAAGGACTGATCACCAGCAGCCAGCCCCAGAATGCCATAGTCTCCTGGGAGAAAGCATCCCCTTGATGATGCCTTGATCTTGGACTTCTCCTAGCTTCATAACCATGAGCCAAAAAATTCCCATTGTTTAAGCTAAATTATTACACGATATTTGTTTTAGCAACCAGGAAACTAAAACAGCCTTTTCCTATCTTGTCAGAAAGTTCGAAGATATGAAGTTGGAGCTTTCATAATCCTATGAAGAGGGAACATTGGGAAGTTCAGCCTAACTAGAGAACCAAAGATGGGAAACACTGAAAATTCTGACTGTGAATGAATTCATGGACCCATTTCTTTCTACACTTATTGTGACTCTTTCAACCAAAGAATCTTTCCACTTGCTTAATTAACTTTAACCAAGTTAGATATATTTCATTTACAGTCCAAATAATTTTGACTCTTTAAGGTAGCAGCACCAGATTTTACTTCTCTTTTAAAAGGCAGACCAATTTAAAATTTGTGGCATCTATAATTTAAGCATTAGCACAGTCATCATGGTCTTTCGTGAAGAGATTTGTTATTCTGTATCAGAAATGTGTAAAGTATAGTCATTACTTTATTTTAAAATGTTCCCTGATTGAAATCTTAGCTAATTAATAGTTTTAAATTCCAGACATTTTGAATCTTTTGAAATTTGAAAACTATTTAAATAGTTTTAAATTCCAGATTCAGTTGTGACTAACAGTATTTTCTGGAAATTATTATTCATAATCTACTGATGACTGTGAAAATTAATTTTCCCCCCTCTACCTTTTGGATTTCTATCTAATAGCTCAAGTTTTTAAACAACCAGTCTAGTTATATTAAACCAACACAGTTAATTAAGTCACCCAAAATAGTTTGTGCCCAAAGACATTTCTCTTTTGAATAAAAGCTGAGAGTGAGTTCTCGGAAAATATTTCAGTTTACCATTGCTATTATAAATCAATGTTTCATAAACTTGGGCAACAACAACCAAAAATCAACTTCAAAAAGAAACCATTTTGGGGAACACCCAGTGTTGGCAAAAATAGTAATAAATAATGTGTAAATAATACTATAACTGGGTAATAAATTAATTTGTAACTTTTACACTATACACAATTAAAAGTCTACACAACTACATAGCATCCAAAACAATTACATAAAACAAATAATATGGGGCGGCTGCCGTGGCTCAGCAGGCAGAGCTCCGAACTGCCGTGCTGGAGGTCTGGAGTTTGATCCCTGGTGCCTCCTGCCCATATGCAAATTAAAAAACAAAACAAAAAAAAAACAAATAATATGCTCTTGTAGTAAAGCCAAGTAACTATCAAGAATTGAACTATGGTACTGACCACTATGGGACCTTTTGCTTTGTCATTAGTATACCAACTCAGCTCTCTAACCCTTGTTATTTATCTGCACCATGCAATCATTATATGATACATGGAACTAAAACCACTTGGATTTCATTTAGTACAAAAGCTCATTTACATATTAAGCTTAATTTCTCCTCTCTTGTGTACAACCTGGTAATACATAGTGTATATCACAGTGTTTTAACATGAAGTTAAAACACTAATTCAGAAAGTAGTTTATTCTATAAAAGTGTATATCAATTTGAATTATACCTATGAAGGTGTTTTTACTTTGTAATTGTAAAGAAACTTCACAAAGATGCAAAACAGAATTGGGACAATTATTGCCACTTTGATTTTAGAACAATCTAATGTGAAACACTTTGGAGACATGATTACTCTGGACTCACATTATAGACACAAATGTAAAGATGAGCCCCCAAATTGTAGGGTTATAAAGTAATAGTAAATATGTTGATGGCCAGTATTTATCTTAGTTTATTAGCAAATATAAAAACTCAGAAATGGACAGCACAATACTACCTAACTGTAATACAATTATGTTAAAACACTGAATGAAGCTGAATGTGAGAATGATAGAGGGAAGAGGGCTGGGGGCATAAATGAAATCAGAAAGAAAGATAGACAGTAAAGATTGAGATGGTATAATCTAGGAATGCCTAGAGTGTATAATAGTGACTAAATGTACAAATTTAAAAAATGTTTTTGCATGAGGAAGAACAAAGGAATGTCATTATTGCAGGGTGCAGTAAGTAGAATGTCATTACTGCAGAAAATAGATGGTGATTAATATTTTAAAATTTCAACTTATGTGTGAGACTAAAGCAAAAAATGTTTATTTGGTACAAAATTTATATTTTGACTAGTGCATTTCCTAATATAACTCATGTAGATAGCTGGATTGAGCACCATAAATACTTGGAACCTTGGTATGACATGAGATTTTGTTGGTTTGTGCAGAGTGATGCCCCGATGAATCCCAGAGTGATTTGATCAGTGAGTGGAAAAGTATTTGCAAAGTCCCCTTCAGGGAATGGTGAGAACGGGGAGAAATTCAACTTCCCCAAGTTGAATTCTTGATATTCTCACAAGCAGTGGGGACAACTAAGGCAATAGGCTGAGTCCCCAGTTTTGGGGTTTGTTCATATGAAACTTAACCCAACAAAGGATAGGTCAAACCTACTTAAAATTAGACCTAAGAGTCACCCCCAAGAGAGCCTCTTTTGTTGCTCAGATGTGGCCTCTATCTCCAGCCAACACAACAAGCAAACTCACCACCCTCCCCCTATCTACATGGGACATGACTCCAACAATATGTGGACCTTCCTGGCAACGTGGGGCAAAAATCCTAGAATGAGCTGAGACTCAGCATTAAGGGATTGAGAAAACCTTCTCGACAAAAAGGGGGAAGAGGGAAATGAGACAAAGTGTCAATGGCTAAGAGATTCCAAACAGAGTCGAGAGGTTATTCTTACGCATTAAGTAGATATCACCTTATTCAAGATGTAATGGAGAGGCTAGAGGGAACTGCCTGAAAATGTAGAGCTGTGTTCCAGTAGCCATGTTTCTTGATGATGATTGTATAATGATATAGCTTTCACAACGTGACTGTATATTGTGAAAACTTTGTGTCTAATGCTCCTTTTATCTACCTTGTCAACAGATGAGTAGAATATATGGAATAAAAATAAATAATAGGGGGAACAAATGTTAAAATAAATTTAGTTTGAAATGCTAGTGATCAATGAAAGGGGGGTAAGGGGTATGGTATGTATAATTTTTTTTTCTGTTTTTGTTTTATTTCTTTTTCTGAATAGATGCAAATGTTCCAGAAAATGATCATGATGATAAATATGCAACTATGTGATGATATTGTGAATTATTGATAATATATGTAGAACGGAATGATCAAAATAGGAATGTTTGCATTTGCTTTGTGTTTTTTGGTATTTAAAAAAATAAAATTAAAAAAAAATTTTAAAAGTGCTTGGTACACAGAAAAAAACATAGAGAATGTGTTTGTAGCTAGATAAATCTTTAATTTGTAGATGATTTACAAATATATGCCAATAAATTAGGAAATTTTTAGATTAAAAAAATGAGGGCAAATAAATTTCCATTTTTGGCTAGAATAATGTAATTTGTACTGGTATTAGATTTCTGCTCCAAATAAATAAAAATTTGAAAAAAAAAACCTTCGAATACAACTGGTTCAGACATTTTTTGGACACAAGAAAACACAGGAACAAGATCTCTGACAGAAGGGTAATAACCATGGGAAGGCTTACAACTGTCCCAGATTTCTGGCTGTAGGCAATTTCCAGATCATAGTACATGAAGGGAGATCACAACACAGTAATAGCAATCTTACCAATCTAGAAAAAAACAACTTTGGGACTTATACTACTTGAATTCAAGACTTACTATAAAGCTACTACAATCAAGATTGATATGGGTGTAATGATACATCAATTGATCATTGAAACTAAACAGAGTCCAGAAACAGACAAATGCGATTGTTCAATTTATTTTTTAAAGAGTGCTTTCATTCTTGAATATTTTCATTGGATATAGAATTATTGACTGACATTTATTTTCTTTCAGCATCTTAAAGAGGTTACTCCATTGTCTTCTGACCTTTATGGTTTCTGATGAGAAGTTTGCTGGAATTGAATTTGTTTTCCTTGTTTATGAATTGGGTCATTTTTCTCTGACTGCTTTCAAAATTTTCAGCAGGTTGTTTGTGATCTGTCTGGGCATGGTTCTCTTTGATTTTATTTTGTATGGGTCCATGAAGCATCTTGAATCTGTAAACATATATCTTTCATCAAATTTGCAAAATTTTCAGACATTATTTTTTCACATATTTTTTTCTGGTTACATGCTCCTCTCTTTCTGGGACTTTAATACTTACAATAATTGACTTTAAAAAATTTTCCCAGATATCTATGTTGAAATGTTTATTTAGTTTTTCAGTCTTCTTCTCCCTATTCTTAAGATTGTATAATTTAGATTGATCTGGCTTCATTTACTCTTTTCTCTATCATCCCCTGGTTGTTATTAAGCCTATCCAGGGAATTTGTTTTTAGATATTAGATATTTAGTTCTATAATTTATATTTAGCTATTTTTTGTTTTTGTCTTTTATTCAGTTATTTTTATAGTTTACATATCTTTGTTGAGACTTCCTATCTTTTCATTCATTATGAGCACTTTTGCCTTTACTTCACTAAGCAGAGTTAAAATAGCAGTTTAGGTGCCCTTGTCCAATCATTTTAGCATCTCCATTATCTTGGGTACCTGTTGATTGTCTTTTCACTTAAGGCTGAGTAACATTTTCCTGACTCATGTTATGTCAAGTAATTTTCTTATATATACTGGACATTGTGAATATTATGTTGTGTGAATTCTGGATAATGTTATGTAGCTCCAAAGAATTGATATTTTGGTTTTATCAGGCAGTTAACTTGGTTAAACTCAAATCTAGGCAGCAGCTTAAATAATTCAGTTCTTTAAGCCTTGGTTGTAAATTGCTTAATAGTTTTCTCCAGTAGAAATAGTTCAGAGAACATCATGGATTTATGGTAAATTTGCACATAAAATAAGTGCGTTTGGTATCTTTTCTGGAAGTCCCACCAATCTTCAGAGACCATGTACCCCCAAGCCTCCTTTGTATGATTCTAGAAAGGTGGTAAAATTTTCTAACAGAATTTTTGCCACTTGACATCACAACAAAGGATAAGACTTCATATATCTTTAATATATAGAAAACAATTAGAAATGCACTCTGCCAGTTGTTTGCCTCTGACTGTTGACTCCTCTCCAAAGATTGCCTGTCTTTGTTTAGTCTCCAGAGCATTAGGGAATTTTTGTTGTTGTTCTTCTTGCAGATTTTATGACTGTTATTTATGGGACAATCAGTTCATTAGGCACTCACTTCTCCATGTCCATTGACATCTATTAATTTCTAATGGAGAAAATCCAAGGAAACTTTTCTTTACTTTGTATATATTTGCGTCATATTAAAGTTGGGATCCTTCTAGGAAGTTCTTATTTCTTATGCTTGGAAAACAAGTAGCAAATGTGTCCACATGCAAAGCTTGAGAAAATTTTCCCAATTCCTTAATTTAAGTGAAATGTGACGATGGGTAATTTGAATTCTATGACCTAAAATAGAGGTGCAAAATTGTGCATTAACTCTAAACTGACCAAAATACCATACTTTTACTGCCTTTCTGCTCTGCAGCTCTCACCTGGTTTGCAATTGTTCTTGGATCTTCCACCTTACTCAAATCTATAATTTAGTACTTCTTAATAGAGCCAGTGACTCTCCAACCAGATATAACCTGTTTCTTTCCAGGTCTTATTCTGCTCTCACAGGCCATGCCTCAGTAAATCAGATTCTTAAGCTTTATGAATATAGCTGACTTTTTTTCTTCTCAAATCTTCCCCACTTTCTTCAGAATCACTGTGCTGGCTTGAAAGGAAGTATGCCCCCTAAGAAAAGCCATGTTTTAATATAAATTTCATAAAGGTAGAATAATCCTTATTCAATACTGTATGTTTGAAACTGTAATGAGATCATCTCGCTGAATGATGTGATTTAGTTAAGAATGGTTGTTAAACTGGATTGGGGATGATATGTCTCCACCCATTTGAGTGGGTCTTGATTAGTTTCTGAAGTCCTATAAAAGAGGAAACATTTTGGAGAAAGAGATTCAGAGAGAGAGAGCAGAACGATGTAGCCATGAGATGCAGAGAGTCCACGAGCCAGCAACCTTTGGAGATGAAGAAGGAAAATGCCTCCTGGGGAGCTTCATGAAACAGGAAGCCAGGAGAGAAAACTAGTAGATGATGCTGTGTTCGCCATGTGCCCTTCCAGCCGACAGAGAAGCCCTGACTGTGTTCACCATGTGCCTTTCCAGATGAGAGAGAAACCCTGAACTTTATCGGCCTTCTTGATCCAAGGTATCTTTCCCTTGATGCCTTTGATTGGACATTTCTATAGACTTGTTGTAATTGGGACATTTTCTCGGCCTTAGAACTGTAAACTAGCAACTCATTAAATTCCCCTTTATAAAAGCCATTCCGTTTTTGGTATATTGCATTCCGGCAGCTAGCAAACTAGAACAATCACCATCTCCTAGAGGAGGACAAACAAGTCCACAAAGCTCTGAATGCTTTAAATTTCTTATTCATGGGTTCAAATAATCTGTCTATCCACTAAGATTTTTTTTAAACAAATTATTGCATCGTTCTAAAGAAATGAGCACTGGTGAATTTGATGCAAATTGTCAAGCTTTTGTCTTGGAAAGAGTCCCCTTTACTATGGGTGCTCCTCTAGGACTTGGATGATAACTATGCCTACTCTTTCAGGGATTTACATTCCATAATGTAAAGCTGGACTTGATATCTCAAAGTCACTTTCAGTTCTAAGGCACAATGATATACTCTGCATCATATCTTTATCACGATACCCCCCCAAAACAATTATTTTATTTAGCAGTGTATATTAGTTAAATAATAACTAATAACCCTTTTGATACATAGATACTATTTAGAGAATTCAACTGCACTCCTTTTCATACTATTCTAAAAATCACAAAATTAAAAGAACCCATGTTAATAATTAGGGGCTGATTTATTGCTTAACTGCACAAGAAGTCTGCCATTAACCTAACAGAAGTTCGATGCAGAAAAATTATTCTGCTGGGGAAAAAGCCAAAATGAAAATTAGCCCTGTGCTGAAAGAGAACCCATTATAGCTGATTTGATGATATTAATGGCATTTTCCTTCCTTTACAATATTGTAAAACCTAAACATTTTATTAGATTCTATTTCTTGTATTGAGGGGAAGAACTGCATTACTCTAAGACCTTTGTAAATTTTATGGCATAGGTTAACAGTGATTTTATTCTCATATTTTACTTACTGAGTTTAGGGAGTTTCTTTCCTTTGATCAAAACCTATGAAGCAAGAACCACTCAGGGCTCCAGATCCTGCTTGCCAACCACTGGCCTTCATGATAGTTCATGCTGCCAAGTGGACAGAGACCAATTATTTTCTGGTTCCCAATTTCTGAGTCCTGCACTGTAGGTTAGGCCAGCCCATAAAGTTGACTTTGTGTATATAGTACCCTGAACTGGCATAATTGACACATTTTTCTTCCTGTACATGGCAGCAGAAAAGAAGAACATGTTCCTTTAATTGATCTGCTAAAACCTTGGACCACAGGGAAATAAATCTTTCAATCCTTGAGTTATAAGTACTGTAGTTTTCCTATGGCAGTGAGGATCTTTTAATTTACTTTTCAGTGTAATACTAAACCTTAGTTTTCAGCATTCTCAAATACTCATGAACACTAGAAATCATTCTTATCTGCATACTATTTTAATAACTATTACTCTTTCTAATATTAGATTCTCCTACTTAGCATGTCCAGAATGCATATCTCTAACAATGATCTCATTCAGAAGAACATAGAATAAATTAAGTATATATATATATATATATATATAGCCATTCTTCAGCCTTACCCAAAGTACCTATTATTCAACCAGATTCAATTATCTGAGAAGCAAATTATCAATAAAATAAAATTAAAAGCCTGTGGCAGATTAAATTGTAGAGGCTTAATTCTTTGCTTTTCTCTCTCTATTTTGTGGGTTTTCTAAGTAAAAATGAGCTATACTTCCTTCTCCCTTTGGGCTTGGACATTTGACTTGTTTTGGTCAACAGATATGAGTGAATGTGGCATAACCAAAGGCAAAGTAAGAATTGCATTAATGGGCTTGTTCTGCTGTACTTTTGCCATCACCAGGAGAAGTACATGCAGCTAGCTCTGTGGCCCAAGAAGATGTGATACATATGTGGGAGGGGTGCATGGCTCACCTGCTAACATCCAGTCTATCACCATATCAATAATTGATAAACTTCCTAGACAGAAAATCAGCAAGAATATAGAAAGTCTGTACAACACAATCAAGCAACAATCAATGAACAGGATTTGATTGACATATATACAGGACACTCCATATAACAGAAGAATAAATGTATTTCTTCAAAAGACCATGAAACAGCCACCAAGATAGACCATGTTTTGGGTCATAAAATGAACTTCAACACATTTTAAATAATTGAAATAATAGAGTGTTTTCTTTTACTAGAAATCAATAACAAAAAAGCAACAGGATGTTATCTATAAATACATGGAAATTGAACAACATACCTCTAAATAACATAATTCCTACCTCTAGTAACTAGTGAAACAAAGAGCAAAATAAACTGAAAGTAAGTAGAAGGAATGGCATAATAAAGACCAGAGCAGATATCAGTGAAATTGAACTTAGAAAAATAATAAAGATAAATAATGAAACAGACGTATAAAAAAATTAATACCAATTTTACACAATTTAGTCCAGAAAATAGAAGAGGAGAGAACACTTGTAAAATCATTTTAGGAGAAAAACATTACACTGATGTCAAAACCAGAAGGCAGTAAAAAGAAAAAAGGGGAGAAAATTGCAAATCAATATCTCAACAAAATGAGATGCAAAATCCTAATAAAATATTAGCAAACTTAATACGGCAATGTATAAAAAGAATTATACACCACGACTAAGTGTGATTTATTCCAATTATGCCAGGCTAGCTTAACATTCAAAAATCAATGTAATCCATCATATCAACAAGCTAGAGAAGAAAAATTATATAATCCAGCTAGTTGGAACCGAAAAAGCATTTGACTAAACCCAACATGCATTCATGGTTTGAAACAAAAGCCCCTAGTAAGTTAGGAATAGAGCGGAACTACCTGCACTTGATAAACAGCATCACCAAATACCCACAGCTAGTGTCATACTTAATGATTTCCTCCTAAGTTTGGGATCAGGAAAGGATGTTCATTCTCACCATTCATATGTGAAATACTAATGGAAGTTCTAGTCATTTGGTCATTCTTTTTCTAGCTGAAAGGTAAGAAAAAGAAATAAAAGTCAGGTGGATTGAAAAGGAAAAAATACAGCTATCTTCATTTGCATATGACAAG
This sequence comes from Myrmecophaga tridactyla, assembly GCA_004026745.1. Taxonomy (NCBI): domain Eukaryota; kingdom Metazoa; phylum Chordata; class Mammalia; order Pilosa; family Myrmecophagidae; genus Myrmecophaga; species Myrmecophaga tridactyla. The sequence goes on from PVIY010005040.1 coordinate 54,780, forward strand.
ATTTTCTGTGTAGAAAAATCACAAGAAATCTACAAAAACAAACAAACAAATAAAACACCATTAGCCTAGTAAATGAAGTTTCTGTTATAGGATACAAGATCAAGACACACAAAATCACATTTCTTATATACTAATAATGAATATGTGGAAACTATAGTTTTAAATGCACTATCATCTGTAATCACTTGAAATAAAATGAAATACTTAGGCATACACTTCATAAAATATGTACAAGATTTGTATGCTGAAAATAAAAATAAATGCTTATATTGTCTAAATAAATGGAGAGAAATAATGTGTTCATGGATTGGAAGACTCAATATAACAAACATATTAATTCTTTCCAACGTCATCTATACATTTAATACAATTCTTATCAAAATCACATCTAGGACTTTGTAGATCTATACAAGCTTATTCTAAAATTTATATGAAAGGCCGCTAGAATAGCCAAAGCTATCTCAACGAAGAAAAATAAATTTGGACTAATTCTTAGCTTCAAAGAGTTTATATTCTACTTAGAAATACTTGTATCAGGGCATAGTGTAAGATGCTAATAATGAAGGAATAAAAATGCTGCAAGAATTTAAAAAGCAAATAAATCCTAAGAAGACCTCATAGAAGACATGACACTTGTAAGACCTTTAAATAAGAAAATAGCATTTAAAATAAATAGAGCTATGAGCTGGTGCTTTGGAAGCCATAACTTAATTTTGTAAACTAACATATTCCTGGTGTCATTTACCACTTGGGAAAAAATGTTGTGAAAAACTTGGTTTTTTTTCTGGATATAAATCCCTTAAATATTGAAAAGGTGATTATATTTCAAACTTGGGGCTTTTTTCTTTTGACCTTTGAAGGAAATACTAAATTGATTTGAAAAACTTTTGGAATATTGTAGAGTAATCGTTTGTGTGTTCTGAGTATAAAGTACATAGATACCTGCCTGTGTTCCAAACCCAAGTATAAATTTCTTCCAGAAAATAGAAGAGAAGGGAATTATTTTGTAGTATCTCTGTCTCTTCTCACCTTCATGAATACATTTATTCGAAGGAAGTATGAAGTTTCAAAAAGCTTTGTGGATTTTTTAATCAAATTTATTTCTGATTATGTGCAGTCTGGATAAAAAAAAAAACTCTAGGTGGGATGGATATAGAAAGTGGTAGAAAGTTCAAGTAAATGAATTTTGTTTGTTATATTCACTTTTGACTGCAAGCCCTGATTGTATTTAGAAAGTGGCAGAGAGTTGAAGGAAGTGAATTTTGTTTGTAATAGTCATTGTTGACCATGAGCCCTGAATGAATATGGAGAATTGTAAAAAAAAAAAGGAGTTAATAAAAATGAATTCTGTCATAGGCAGTGCTGAACAAAATTTAATAAGTGTTTACTATGTATTTCAAAAAAAAAGAAAGCTGTTGCGTCAAATTGAATATTCATACAAAACTAAAGTTCAGTTTCTCCCTTAATAAGGATTGTTAGTCTGCTCTTAATGCAGTGTTTAAAAAGTTTTTCTTAACCATCTGAGTACTCTGTTTAGAAAAGAAAGATAATAGACTTGTTGTTAGAATAATATCCTTGTTAAAACAAAGATAATATCCTTGTCATGAGAATAATATCCTTATTAATGTTTATGTTGGCCTTATCCTTTATTTCAGAAGACAAGTCTTCTCACTGTTAAGGGAAACACTGTTACAAAATAATTTGTTTTTCCACCTTGTAAAAGTAAGGTGCTAAAATAGTTTACCCTATTGCATAGGAGGTGTTGGGAAGTATTACAATAGTTAAAAGAGATTTTCTATCCTGTTGCTGGTTACATTTGAGTAGGTAAAATAATATTATTCATATATTTAGAGACAGTATTTTGACAATGTTCTCAGTGTCCATGTTATATGTTGAAACTAATTTGTATGATGTTAACCAATGGTATGGTCTCGGTAGTCATGGGTTTTGTTATTCTTATAAAAAAAATCTACAGATCATAGAAACAACCAAATGTACTTGTCAGTTGCCCAGCTTTGTTCTAATGCTTCTCTAAAAGTATATGTGGTCAGCTGTAGTCAGAGCTCTGTCTGTAGCAAGGGAAGACTTTTTTTTAAAAAAAAGCAGAACAAATATATAAATTATATTTTATCTGTTAATTAGCATCACTCTGATAAATGTGTAAAAATGAAACAGAACAAAACCTCTGCTATGGTTTGTTAATACAGAACTGTCTAATGTTTTTATTTCAGAAAGTAGTTTCATTTAAAAATGCTTATAAAAAGTAGAACTTAGATTGTAAGCAATAACTGTTATCTTTAAATTCTGAAATGCTTTGCTTTTTATAAAGACTAGTAGTTCCCTGGAACTTCAAGTATCTGTGTGACACCTAAGATTCAGATTTAGTTGTTCAGCTCTGAAAGTCAGCATAAGTCCATGAAAACACTGAAAAAAGATCACTCTGCTTAAAAATGTGATGAAACTGATCTAGTTAAAACTAAGAGAATTAAAACCTCTGGATTTTTCCAATGCCAGAGAAGCTCTGAAACCCAGAAATACTGGACTTTCCAAGAACAACAGCCAGTTGTTCATTCCTCTGTGCCTTAATGGCAACACCCCTTTTCAGCCTTGAAGCAGTTAGAACAGTCATTGCCCAAATATCCTTCAAGACTGAAAGATAATTATCACATGAAAGAGATGAATTGTAATCAAGAAATTAGGATTTAAGGGATGATTTTAATTTCTAAATCATCATATAGAGTTTCCTTTTTCTTTTCTGGTATATTGGAGTAGACAGGGAAATACCTGAAATCTCTAAATTGTAATCCAGCTGTCTTGATCTCTGATAATGATTGCATAGTCCTTATCTTCTGCCCTGTGATTGTAAAAACCTTGTGGCTGGCCTTCGTTTGTATTCATTTATCCAGTTTTTCAACCCCTAATGTTTATTAATGTAGGGTCTTGGGTCAGTCCCAGAACTAACGCACCACAAGTCCAAAGTTATCTTGATAACTGAGACTGGAACTAACCAAAGTGGGCTCACCTGACATGCACAGTAGCCTAGACTTTAACCTACAAGTCACCTATGCCTCATTACAATACTAAAAATCACACCCATTATCACATTTTCTTACTGTGACTAAGCATATAATCAATAGGTACATGCTCAATAATTAGGTCACCTCTAATTACGTCAGCTGAGGCCACTCCACTCATTATCCTAACCCTCATTATCCTAAGCCTGCCCATCTTTTAATTCGATAAAACTATCAGAATTACTGCATTCAGAGAGACAGATTTTGGGCTGATAGGTCATCTGAGCCCCAGCTTGCTATGTGCCTAGTATATCTTTTTCTCCCTTTGAAAAAAAAAAAGAATAAGGTTCTTTAGACCTACAATATTCAAGATTACATAATATTATCAAAAGGATAGACACAGATCAATGGAACAGAAATAGAGGATCCAGAAATAGATCCACACAAATATGCTCACAAAGTGCAAAAGAATCTCAGTGGCAGGGAGATGTTCAACAAATCACTGTGAAGCAATTGGATATCCACAGACAAAAATTTAAAAAAAGATCCTTGACCTAAATCTTACATCTTACACAAAAATTAACTCAAGTTGTATCACAGACACAAATGAATACTATGAAACTATAAAACTTTTACAAAAAAATAGGGAAAAAATTGTTGGGTTCTAAGGCTAGGCAAAGAGTTCTTAGACTACATACCAAAAGCAAGATCCATAAAGGAGAAAAATTGATAAATTGGTCCCCATCAAAATTCAAAGCTTTTCCATAATGTAAACTACATATTGTATCTAATAGTACCATTTAGTAATATTCTTTCATCAGTTCTGACAAACGTACTACACTAATGCAAAGTGTTAATAACCGGAAAAACTTAGTGGAGGTGGGGGTGGGGTGGGGAATGACATGAAAACTGTATTTTCTCCATGATTTTTCTGTAAACCTACAAATTATCTAATATATACATATGAGGAAAAAATAAAAATTTTTGTTATATGAATGCCTATATAAGTAGGATAAAAAGGCAAGATATAGATTAGGAGAAAATATTTACAAACCACATCTAAAAATGAGCTAGTATCTAAACATGTAAAAAATTCTCAACACTCAACAATTTAAAAAGTTTGATAAGCTAATTAGAAAATAGGGAAAAGACATAAACAGTTATTTCACCAAAGAGGATATACAGAAGGCAAATAAGCAATGAAAAAATGTTCAACTCTATTAATCAACAGGGAAATGCAAATAACAATCAATGAGCCATCAGTACACACCTATCAGAATAGCTAAAAATAAAATAGTGGCAACACCAAATCCTGGTGAAAAGGCAGAGAAGCCACATCACTTGTACATTGCCAATGGCAATGTAAAATGCTACAGCCATGCTGAAAAACAGTTTGACATTTTTTATGGACCTAGACATGCAATTACCATGTGATCCAACAATAAAATTACAACCTTGAGAATGTACCTCAAAGAAATAAAAACTTCCTTTATGCAAAAACCTGAAATGTTCAGAGCAGCTTTGCTTTTCACAGCCCACACCTGGAGATAATCTAGATACCTTTTGACAGGTGAATTTCTAAACAAACTCTGGTACATACCTATCATGGAACACTACTTAGCATTAAAAAATAATTGACCATTTCTATATGCTGCACCTTGAATGATTCTACAGGGAATTATGCTGAGTGAAAAAAAAATGCAAAAAGGTTATGGACTGTATCTTTCAGTTTTTATAACACTTTGAAATAACAATATGTTAGAAATGAAGGATGAATTAGTGATCGCCAGGAGTTGGGGATGGAGGGGAGGGATAGGAGAAAAATGGCTGCAGTTATTAAAGGGCAACATGAGGTAACCTTGTTGTGTTAGAACTCTTGTGTATAAGCCTACACGGGTGGTGAAGCTGCACAGAACTTAATAAATACACACGCACATACACAACTTTCATAAATTGTTACATAAAGCTGGAGCAATTTGAATATGTTTGGTGGATTTCATCAATATAAATTCTGTAGTATCATAGTTTTGCAAATGATTACCACTTGGGGAAACTGGTCAAAGTCTACGAGGTGCCTCTTTGCTTTAGTTCTTACAATTGTAGGAGAATTCACAAATATCTCAAAAAATTTCAGTTAAGACAAAACAAAGTATACCTCTTAGTTAATTAGCTTAAATAAATCCAGTAATTTCTATTTTTTTATTTCACTAAATGGGAAAGCAAGAATACTGATAAAAATAGTTTGAAATTTTTTAACAACAAATATAAGGATCACTTTCAATTATAAATATTTGATAAAAAACTAATTGCAACCCATGTACACACATATTCTGTCCCAATATATGTTACATATTTTTCATTAATGAATATTAACATATTCATATTATTACAAAATGCTTAGAAAATCAATAAGTGATTACAAAGTTAAAGTTCTATGAAAACAACTTTAACTGAAATTATCAGTTACTGTTAGAAAACATCCACATTGACACTTAAGGGCTTATCAAAAGGGTCAGAATATTAGGTAAGGAGATTTGAGAATCTTGCATTATTTTAAAAGAAAAAATATAAATGATTTTTATGCTAATATTAAATGAAAGCATCTCAAATTAAAGGTTAAATGCCCCATGTCTATGATGACCAAAAGTATTCATGGCTTACTGATTTTATATTTTGAAAGATAAAATTTTTATTCTCACATTTGTCTACTTTAAAACTCTTACAATATATTCATGGATTTACTTATCTGTATCTTCTCATTTGGAAGAATCTTAAGTTTGAAACTCAAGCCTTCCTTCCTAGTACTTGGAGAAAAGCTATCTTGAATTTAGCTACTATAATCAACCTGTCATTGATCCCGTAAGTACTACCAAGATGAATGAATATTCTTTACTGGGAAGGCAATTTTTTAGCAATACCAGAACATTTTTTTTCCCCAAATTCTGTTTGTAAACCTGGAGATACCTTTTTATCCATCTAACAAATTTTGTCTGTCTGTGAGTATGTTGGCTCACATAAACTTCTGTAATTTTCTTTCCTATACCCCCATCACAGAATTATTGCCAAGCTCATTCAAAATTATGATTGCATTTTATGACATCATCTGCTCTTTCTGCTTGTTAGCAACCATCTCTAGGCCATTCTCCTGGAATTGTGTACATTTCACACCTAGCTGGTTATTTCCTTCAAACTCTAACACTTTCCTTCTCTCCTACAACTTGTGGAACCTCTACCAAATGGATAAAGAGTAGCATGTACAAAAGTCTAAGAAGAAACCATCAGGTAGCAGAAGTACAATAAAAATGAGATTTTTGTCAAAGAAGGAAACAGATTCAAGTAGAGAGGCCAAAAATGTTAAGATGTTAAGGTGGTTCTGGTGGATGTCTTACATTGATAGAAACTATAATAAATCTCTTCAAAGAAAGTATTCCAATATAAATGTATCTTTTATTCATTAACCTAGCAATGGTGTGCTGTTTAGCATTTGGGTGCCTTCCAAAATTATTTTAAAAGTCTCAACTAGCTATATCTGCGTAGATATATTCTCCAAATTAGGAATGTTGGGACCCAGAAATTAGGCTTGTTAAATGTATTAATTAATTCATTCCCAACATATATTTATTTAAAATATGCCATGGACTGGATATGGTGTGAGTTGTTAAGGGGACGTTGGTCAATATACATCAGTGCCCTCATGGAACATACATTCTGGTGGAGTTTATAAACAATAAACAATTATTATGATTAATTACTTCTGCGGGAAATGCTATGAGAAAAGAAATGCAGAGCTCAATAAGCGTGATTAACAGAACCTTACTTAGAGGAGGAGGGTACAGAGAAAATGATGTTTAGATGAAATGCAGCTTCAGAGACGTAGTTAACTAAGTGAAAAATTCTGGGGGCATAATTTTAAGGCAGAAAAAATAACATACACAAATACAGTAAGTTAACATTTGAGTATCAAAACAAAGGCAAGTAGGACCAGAGGTTACAAAGTGAGAGAGAGAGAGAGTGACCATAGCAGGTAGAGAGGTAGAAGGAGCGATGTTGTGTAGTCATGTAGGGAAAGTTTAGACATTTGGATTCTGTTCTAAGAACAATGGAGTTCTGTGAAGACTTTGGAGTCAGATATTGTCAGACATATAGAAATAGACACAGATATATGTCAAACTGCCAATATCATTTAATGAAATGAGCATAGTATTTTTTAACAAATGATCCCAGGATAGTTGGATTCCAACATGGAAATAAACAACCACCGTTCCTTACTTCAGTGCATATACAAAAATTAACTTGAAATTGATCATAGATTTATATATGAGTTAAAATGTTGGCATTTCCAGACAAAGCATAAGAAAATCTCTTTATGACATTTATATATGCAAAGGTTTCTTAGATATAAGTCAAAATCCTTGAATTACAAGAGAAAAAGGATACATTGGAATTTATCCAAAATTTTTAAAATCTGCTTTGAAAGAAACACCATTAAGAATATAGTAGGGCAAGCCACAAATTGAGAGAAAATATTCAGAATATGTATATCTGACAAAGGTCTTCTATCCAGAATACACAAAGAATACTTATAGTTTAATTTTCAGGGAAGACAACCTAATGAAAATGTGGGTAAAAGATGTGTATATACATTACAAAAGAGGATATTTTAATGTCCAGTATGCTCATGGGAAGGCCATCAACATTATCAGTCAATGGATAAACAAAAATTAAAACTGGACTGAAATAACATTACACAGCTACTAGTAAAGGTAAAATTAAAAAGACTAAACATTCCAAATGCAGGCAGGATATGGAGCAGCTGGAACTTTTACACATAGCTGGTGGGAATATAAAATGGAAAAAGTATTTTGGAAAATAATGTCTGCAAGTTTCTTATAAATTTCAATATATGTTTACTTTATAATCCCAAAATTTGACAGTTAGGTATTTACTGAAGAGAAATCCAATGTCTACAGAGACTGGTACACAAAAGTTCCTGGAAGATTTATTCACAATTACCAAATTTGAAAACAACCTAAATATCCATCAACAGATAGACAAATTGTGGTATATCCATACAATGGCATATTTCTCAACCATAAGATGCAATAAACTATTGATGCACACAAGAACATGAGCAAATCTCAGAAATCATATGCTGAGTGAAAGAAGCCAAACAAAAAAGATTACTTTCCGTATGAGTTAATTACTGCAAAATTCTAGAAAAGACAATTTTCATCTGTAGTAACAGTGATAGCCTGAAGGAATGTTTTACTGGGAAGGGGCCCAAGAGATCATTTCTTTGGTGATGGAAATGTTTGAAGGTCTATTATGTATTCATGTAGCAGCATGAAGGTGCTTTTCTTTGATGAATCCCTCTATCTTCCCTGAAACCAAGCATAACTGGTATTATTATATCCAATTTACAAATGACTAAATTAGAGTTTCGTGAAGACTAACTTCCTGGACTGCGCCACTGATACAGAATAGAACACTGGTCTATCTGACTTCATTTCCTCATTCCTTTCATGACAGATGCTCCCCAAAATGGTGGCCAACAATGGCAAGGACCACTATTGAACCTAATTATCACTCAGTAAGCAGGACCACAACCAACTAAATGTACTTATAAGTACATTTGCAATAACATGAATGAAGTCTGCATTATCTTTCAGGGTGGTTATGAAAGATATGTAAGGGAGGGCTTTGGATTTTATATTTTAGTAAATACATAAGATATTGTCCAAGTTTGCCACACTGCTATAACAAATACCACACAGTGGGTTGGCTTAAATGATAAGCATTTATTGGCTCATAGTTTTGGAGACTACAAGGCAGCAAGGAAATTCTTTCTCCCCATATAAAGTCTGTAGCGTCCTGTTGCTGGCTTGCTACAATCCTTGGGATTCCTTGTTTTGCCTAGGAACATGGGGATCTCTTGTTCCTGGTGTCTGCCTTTCCATTTTCATTCACTTCTGGCTTCTGTCTCCTCCCTGAGGCTTCCTCTGACTCCGTTTATAAAGTCTCCAGTAATATGAACTAAGGACACCCTGATTAGGTTGGGCCACAACTTTAAAAATATTGTCTTCAAAAGTTCCTGTTTACAATGAGTTCACACCCACAGGGATACAAATGAAGATTAAGAACATGTCTTTCATCATAGTACATAATTCAATCTACCACAATTTCCAGTTGAGTTGGAAAAATGCAGAGGGTTTTCTAGTGACTTCTATTCTTCTAATGACTCTTTTTATAACTGTCATCAAAATTCAAATGTTTAACTCTCATCCATTGACACTGATAGAATATTTATTTCTACTGAATTGCTAATTGGCGTCTAACTGCCTGAGAAATATGTAAAATGTGTGTCCATTTCATGAAATCACTGTATTTGTTATGGATTTTTGTTTAGAATTCTAAACCAATACTGCTTTTCTCTTTAAGTGTTCCACTCCTTAATAAACACTTTAGTTGGTCACAGAGTATTTATAGAGTATACGCCAAACTTAATTGAACTAAGAGCCTGGATTTGTTTTTCAATGTTTTGCAAACTGCATAAATTTTGATGATTGACAATAGGGTGTGATTCTTTTTCCTGGACCGAAAAATAAATTAAGTCTCTCTACTTTGGATAATAAACACCCACAATTTAAACAGGTAAAAGGGCTTTAGTTGTTTGTTTTTTCAAAGTGAATTCACTATTAGAAAGTAACTTAGAAGAAACTACTCTTTATGTCCATTTGAAAGACTTCTCAGGGAAGAAGTTGGTGACACGTTAATACTGTTCTCGTTTCTCTAAGATAATGGATCCCTTCTCAACCAAAAATAAATTCAATTCAGCATTGTTACTAATATATATTCAATGTTTTCTGATAATACCATATGGGTTAACTCATCAAGTAAACAGAATATCCTACTCAGACTATTAAATTATATATTTTGTGTCTGATTCAAATAGTACCTTTTAATGCTTATTTTTATGACTATGTAATCTTATCTACAATATATTAGTTACCTGAAGTTTTAAATAATTCGATTGTTACTAAAAGCTTTTATCCCCAGCATATTTGCATCATGAAACATTTAAAATAATTTAGTAGTTTTCTTAATTTCTTCATTAGCAGGCAGATGCCAAGATTTTTTATAATGCTTTAAAAATATATATAAGGCAGGTAGTGAAAGCCAAATGCAATTTAGATAAAGCAATAAAAACTGCCAAAAAATAAGAAATCCAAAATTTTATGATGATAAATCCTGAAAAGAATTATTTGTCTATGATAGTAACACTCAGGAAAAATAAACCACAGTACATTAGATTTAAAAGCTTCTAATATTTGTTTCAGTCAGAAAATTAACTTTTTTTTTTACCATTCCCATATGTCTCCTTAGTTCATGGTTTTGATGTAACTGCCCCAGATACACTTTCATTATATCGCTTCTTTTTCTTTTTATCTTTATTTGTTTTATTTTTGCTTTTTTGTTAATATTACTGTTGGTGATAGATTCTCTGAATCAAATAAATAAGAGTAAAGGGGAAATTGCTCATAAAAATTCTTCCCAAGCTACGCTGTTGGCACCACCATACTGAGTATACACAAATTTAGATTAACCAAAATGAGTATTATTAACCTATCCATTAAAAAATGTCTAGTGCTCTACACAAAAAAAGAAAAACTAGAAAGTAACACGAACTGTCCATCATCCATCACTCATCCAATCTCTCACTTCTAGCCTTTAGGATAATCCCAGAATGGATGTAACTGGCAAATGGATACACTATTTATTACCTACTTTGAGATAATTACTCGACTTCACTGGTGTCCTCTTCAGTCTCTTACTTTGAGATTGGTGTAGAGTGGTGGTGCACACAGAGAACACTGGAATAAGTTTGGATTTTGTGCATCCTTTCAACAAGCAAGGTATAAATGTACAATTCAACTCCATTTCTGGGTCCCAACCTACTATTGCACTCCCCTAATGCCTGCTGTTCTCCATGAGTCTTCTCTTTATTGTATCTTCTTGTTAAGGTCATTGGCTTGGAATTGTGGAGAGAATTCCTTTCATCAACTTATTGCCTCTAAGATGAATTCATCATCCTACCTCTAAGATAGAATCATACTCTGATGAAAATAATTTTGGCCTATTATAATTTGACTTTTTTATTAGAAAATCAAACTAGCTTACTGTCTTAGTTTTTCTCTGGTGCAAGGCTCCTTAGGGCTGCTGGGTCTTGTGTCACAGCAATGCCCTCTCCTTTCACTTCCAGTTTCCATTGACTTTTGGTTCCTGGCTCCTCCCCCTGGCTTTCCCTGTTAATATCTGTATTCCCAGTAATCTTAATTAACACCTGCCTTTATTCAGTTGAGCCACACTTTAAAATGCTATCTTCCAGCAATCCTCTTTACAGTAGGGTCACACCCACAAGAATGCAGATCAAGACCAAGAACATGTCTAAATTGGGGTACATAATTCAATCTGCCATGCTAACTCCTTAGCAAATTGTTGCCTGACAACTAAATCAGAGAGAGCAAGAATTTGCTTATTCAGGTTGTTGGCTGGATTCACTTCTTGAAGCCTGGGGTTCTTATTTCCTTTCTGGCTTTCAGTGGGTGTGTGGGGTGGGTGCAGGGGGCTGGTCTTTGTTTGTACAGGCTGCCTGCATTTCTTTTCAGGCTTTCAATGTCACCACCCCCATGCTCCCCACCACCACCCCAAAATTCCCTCTTATGCCTTGAATCTCTCTGATTTCCCCTTCTGCTGCATCTCTTTGACTCTCCTGCTTTGCTCTGCTATTTTAAGGACTCATTGATTATATTAGGTTCACATGGTTAATTCAAGATACTCTCCCTTTTTTGAGGTCAGTTAATTAGTAACCTTAATTACATCTGCAATTTCTACAGAGATTAATATTTGTTTGAATATTATTCAAACAAATTGAAAATATTTGAAAAATATTTACTTGATGAGTACCTAGATTAATATTTGTTTGAATAACCAAAAGGATGAGAATCTTGGGGGCGGACGATAGGCGGCATCTCTAGAATTCTGCCTACCAAAAGGAATAAGGGCTAAACTAGTATTAATACAGAAAATTGACAAAGCAGAAAACTGACAAAATTCTCTATTTCATTTTTTTACCTCTTAGAAGTACTACACACAAAAGTACATGTGGAGGCCTTTTACTTTTCACCTCTGTCTTTGCGAGAGTGCCTGCATATCCTCTCACATGTGCTCTCAATAACTTCTCTACTCGCTCACTCAAAAAAAAAAAAAAAGTGCATGTGGATGTACATGTCAGGGAATGTTTTCCCTAAGTCTATGCAATTAAACAAATGCAAGCAATCTTGAGAAATTTTTTCATAGTGTATTTATGCCCAACTAAAAAAATAGTAGTGCTTTCATAGAAGATATTGAACAGGTCAGATTCAAAGTTGTGATACACCTTTAAAGAAAGCATTGTAGGTATAGATTACATCATCATATTCTCTCCCTTATCCGTCATCTTAAATTCTATATTTGAAAAATGATTTCTTAGTTTCCAAGAACATTGGAAACCTTCATTTCCTGCTGCAAAAATATTTATTATTCTAAAACAAAGCTACTTTGCATGCATAGTCTCCTAATAAATAACATCCAAAATTTTAATATTTAAAACACTTGGGTCATTATATATGCATCTGAATTATTTGCCTTGTTTTTCTACTTATCAAAACCTCATTTTAAAAATATAGATATATTTTTATAGAATAAATAAAACAGGAAAGAAAAGCTCCTAAAACCTGTATCAGTAGATATGAATTCATAAAAATCATCTCTGACTTCTTACCATATCCAGTTATGATTATAATGGGGTTTCTTAATATACATACTTTTTTTTTTTAACATGGGCAGGCTCTGGAAATCGAATGCGGGTCTCCAGCATGGCAGGCGAGAACTATGCCACTGAGCCACCATTGCCCGCCCAATATATGTACCTTTAACATTTATAATATACTGTTTTTCTTAGCTAAAAAAAAGGCTGTTATTTATACATTAAAAAGTGCTTATTGAGCACTTAACCACATAAACTGTGTTTACATACTGAAATTTCACTAAACTTTCAATGATTACTTTTCTCTTGGGTTGATACAGACATATTAGAAAACATAAAATATATATATGGTTTACAAAAATATAAGGAAAGGAAATTTTATTTTTCAAACACATTTTAAAAGACAGTAAGCTCTGGTGTTAAATTCCTTGCTTGGGCTCCAAATTCAAACTAAAGTAAGATTGACTTGCTTTACACTCCTAGTTTTATCATTTACTGGAGAATTTCCTTTGGGAAATTTCATAACCTTTTGAGGGGGGTGGGTTTTGAGTTCCAGTTGTCTATGAAATGAGAATAAGGATTCCTAACTAACTGCACTGTTGTGAGGATTATATGCATGCAAATAAGATTTTATATGGTACCCAGGTTGGCAGTAAATGACTAATGTGACTCATCATTATTATGTAAGTATCAGTGTTCTGAGTTTAACAGAGCTTAACATGTTACAAAACTCTAGGAATAATAATAAGTGCTAATATATTAAGAGAACTCATTGCTCTCTTCTTACTTAATTATTTTTTCTTAGACAAAGAATTTCATTAGCTTCCAAACCTTTCTTATTCTATCCTCTGGTAACTAAAATGTACTTTGCCTGACTCTCAGCAGTTAACTCGAAAAACATTGCAGTCCAAATTTCAGCTGCCAAACCCGTTCACAAAAAGGAGCCCCTTCTTTCCATAACAAGCCAACTTCTGCCCACATGTTTCCTGGCTCCCATTAATTGGGGTTTTCTATACTAAAGACCAGTTACCATGCCTGAAGTCAGGAATAAATGTCTTCTTTTTAATTCTGTGTAATGGAATCACAGCCTTTTCCCATTTCCTGTTTCCCAACCCTCATCTCTGCTATTGGATAGACACACGCCATAAGGCTCCATTCTGCTATCAGGCCGTGGTAATCCCCACCCCAATATGAAACCAAAGATCAGGTTTATATGTGCTATTGTAACCCTTGCAAAATGGTGTCTACATATCTGGAAGACAATATAAAAAATGTTAAAATAACTATCTCTGGGAGATAGGTTTACAGGTGAGTTTTTCTTTGTTTTGATTTCCAATAGTCTATTTTTGTTCTTACAAAGAGCATGCTTTATGTATGTACTAAGCAAAAAGTAAAAAATGTTATCATATTAAAAGTAAATTATTATTCCAGAGATGTGGTATCCTTTCTGGACATTGAATTTTGTGGGTAATATTAAATATACCACAGCATAGAAACCTATTTGGCATTTTTATTCTTGTAACATATGTTTTTGTGGTTATTTGTGATTGTTGTGAATTTCCTGTTCAATTTTGTTTCCTGGCATCTTAGGGAGTTTGAACCCTAGGATGCCTTCTGGCTGTGTCTTAACATTTAATAAATAAATTAAATGAAATGAAGAAAATTATTTTTGTCAGCTGGTTTGGGCTTTCTGGGAAATAGGATTTCCGCCACCCTGCTGATGTGTGAGATGAAATACAAAAGGTCTACCAATATGAAATCCAAAGTGGAATATATTTAGAATTCAAATGATTTCATATAACAAAGTGCACCTTTAGAATTTCTACATTCTGGCCCTATTGGAGGGAATGGTCCTTAATGGACCATGGGAAACAATGATCCAAGTTCCAAAAACTCATCCCAAGTTGAGTTTTCCCACATCTTTATAAGCAGTGTACAGCACACATACTACTCTACTTGACTTTGAGTATATTCTTTTAATTTATGGCCTACAAAGACTAAATACAGATTAAATACATGACTGATGTGGTAAGTAATACAACAGATGACATTTGCCCTTCTTAGTCGGAACTCATAAATTTCTGAGTGAAACTGTCTGGAACTAAAAAGTCAATGAGAGTTGATGGTCAGTACTGACTGGAGAGGTTCCATAAACAATGTAGAATATGTCACTTCAGTGTTATCAAGTCTCAGAGCCAACCAGAAAAAGTCATTGGATTCTCTCACTGATAAAATTGCTCTAAATGTTAGAAAAAAAAAATTAAGCGATAAAAATCACAGCTGACCCATATACCAGGGCGGACAATGGTGGCAGAGTGGCAGAGTTCTTGCCTGTGCCAGAGACCTGGGTCCAATTCCTGGTGCCTGCACGTGCAAAAAAAAAAAAATGCTCTGAGGGTGGTCAGGCAAGGCAATGAGAGGGTCCTGTGATGGGGCATCTAGTATTGGGGGGTGGGGGGGCAGTAGGCTTATCTGTAGTTTTTGTTTCCTATCTTACACAAGACCACTCTCCTGCTTCTAAGAGTAGATTTTTAAAAAATGCTAAGAGGAAGTCAAACAAATAAGCACAAGAATAAATGATCACAGCAGCATGTAGCATCATGTTGTAGATTGTGATCACTTTTGGACAGGCATCATGTGACAGGTGTGCCTGCTGACTGTTGGGTAGGTATGTGCTTGCTCACACACCTGGTCTCTCACTTGTCCAGAACCATAAAAATTTTTATAGGACCCAGAGGTTCCAAAAGACCCTTGTCCTGAAATTTTCCTATGTCACCTTCTAAGATATTATGTATACTAAGAAAGGGTAACACTTTGTTTTAATACTCAAACTAGGTTGAGTTAAGTGCATCAAATTAGGTTTATACTAGCTATTTTTTATTACCAAAAAGTTAGTGCCTTTAGATACCCAAAGAACAAAAAAGTTTAGGGAACACTAAAATTGTCAGGGCTGAGATAAATTAAAATATATAAATCTAATTTTTCCAAAGATAGGGTGGGACAGAGACAAATATACCGAAATCAGCCATTCATGATGAAAATAGAGATTAAATCTAATTCCCATGGCAGATAAAAGATGATGGACGGGAGGTTAGCAGGAATCCCCACGCATTCCATGCCTAAAGTTGAACACAAATTGATTCTTGTGAATGGATACCTTGCATCATTTTTCTCCTCTTTCTCTTGTAACTTGGAAGAAGAAATCTTTTTTTATGCCTTCAAAGAGACTCTAAATGTAAGGCAATTTCTGGAGACCATTAGCAGCAGGCTCTCAAGACTAGGATATAAATGGACCTCATTGCCGTGGCTTTCCTGCCACTTCGGCTCATCAGAACCTGGGATAAGTATTGAAATACCTGCTGGTGGATAGGAACTGTTTGAATCACAAAGTCCTCAAGTTAGTAAGAACACTGTCAGAAGAATGAGGGAAAAAATTATTAAAGAAATTGAATTGTGAATGTTTACTACTTTTTTCACTTGTTTAAATTAGAGAAGTTATAGTATTCTAGAAAAATCAAGCAGAAAGTAGAGTTCCTATATACATCTCCGCATACAGTTTTCCTTTCAATGCTTTGCATTAGTGTATTACCTTTGTCACATTGATAAAACAATATTATTATAATTATATTATTAACTATAGTCCATAGTTTATATTAGGATTCATTGTTTGCACAGTTCTATGATTGTCAGAAATTTTATTATAGTTATATATATATACACACATATATATATTCTAGTTATATATATATCTAGTTATGTATATATATTCTAGTTATATATATATATATACACACACATATATATAAAACCTAAAATTTCTCCTTTTAGACACATTAAGGTAACATGTCAGTGCTGTTAATTACATTCTCAATGTTTTGCTACCATCACCACCATTCATTACTAAACCCTTTCCATCACCTCAAACAAAAAACTCTGAACTAAATAAGCATTAACTTCCCATTCCCTACCCCTACTTCGGCCCCTGGTAAACTGTATTATGGTTTCTGACTTTATGAATTTGCATATTCTAATTATTGCATATCAATGAGATCCTACAATATTTGTCCTTTTGCATCTGGCTTATTTCACTCAACATGATGTCTCCAAGGTTCATCCATGTTGGCACAAGTATCAGAACTTCATTTTTTTATGGCCAAATAATATTCCATTGCATGCATATACCACATTTTATTTATCTATTCATCTGCTGATGGACACTTGGGTTGGTTCTATCTTTTGTCAATTATTATTGTTTATTACTTTTTAAAACATGATTATTCATATTGGGCTACAAATATTTCCTGTCCTATATTCATTGAGGTCTTGTTTTTCATCTATAAAGTTATATTTTATATTTATTTATTTAGTTCATGAGAGATTAATAATATGACTGGATCATTGAAAGATGACAAATAATCCATATAAACCAAAGGTCAAAATACTCATGACAACTAAGGCTTCAAGATTCAGCAGCCCATGACTCCCAGTGTGTGTGCTTTAATGCACTAACTTTCACAGTTGTCAAAAATGAATTTTAAAGTATAAAAAATCAGATTTGATTCCGGAGCCTGCCCATAACCAAAAAAAAAAAGTACAAAAAATATCAGCATCTATGAAATCTCAATAAAAGGGTCTTAAAATCTGAAACAACTAGAAAGTATTTATATTTTGTAGAATATAAGTGCTGTTTTTCTTGTTTTATCTTTCTTTAAAGTTACTCAGGTAGTGAAGAACAAAACTACTTTTAAAAATTCTCTAGTTTACAATGCTATTTTTAGATTGAAAATTATCAAATTGCCTAAGAAATGACTAGTTAATATGAAATGGAAAAATGTAACATGAGAGTCATAACAAAAGCCCATATTAAATTGCATAATACGTATCTTATTTTTCAACCTACCATAGTTTGCTAGATACTTGTCAATTGTTCCTCTAAATCCAATCTCCTTTTTTCCTTACCCAGCTCTGTTTCCTGGTAAACAACGTTTATTTACTAGTGTCTACTACATATTTAGTCTACACTTGAATGTAACCCAAGTTTCTCTAGGCAAAATTATTTTTTAGAAAATACCATATAATATCACAAAAATAATAAAAATAAAAAATAATCCTTCCTAGAAATTGGGTGACCTGGTATTTCCTCACTCTGTACAAGAGTTTGTCAAAATACTCTTAGACCCTGCATGTTTATGAAACCTTTCTTAAATGCCACAAATGAAGCTTGATAGGAGGTAGTTCCACTATACAGACTTTCTAATTTCAAAAATGAAAATTTATTTTGATTCTTAGCCAGTTGACTTTGCAAAAGCATAAAATTCTTGGCTATTATCAGATTTCACTAAAATTTGAATTTTGCCAAAACATATATTTGATCTAAACCATATTATTTCCTTTTATAAGGTTGGTGTTAAATGTAATTTTTCACATCTATTTCATCTTCATAGTATTCATCTATGACTTTAATTGAAAAGTGCATTTTTTTGCGATTTTCTGTTTACAGATGGTTTTTCATTAATTGAGGTAACTATTCTATGAAAGCATTTATAAAGTTCTTCATAATAAATCTTGAAGTCAGGCAGGTCTGCTTCTCTTCATTTTATTAAAGGCGAAAATTCACCACCGAGAAGTTAATTAATTTGGACTATTATCAGTGTCACCACTCTGCACGTCGGTGCCTATGGCATCTTTCCTGACTTTTCACCTACTTTGCCATTCTGTACCAACTCTCCTCTGACATCTTAAACCTCATTTTATTAACTTTTCGACCTGTCCCTTTAGGGCATGATGCCTGGAATAGTTCTGGGATTCTTGGCATGGACAGAGCCCTGAACCTTCTATTTGACTGGGAGAGGAATCTGAATTTAAACCAGCTGTACTTCAGTAACAACTATGAGCTACACAGGTGTGGAGGAGAGTCACTCCTAGCCTTCTGGAGTCTTTTTACAACTTAGAAAAAAAATCCGTTTTCCTCTAGAGGGAGCAGCTCTTTATTGGAGCACCCACACTGGGCACTCCCAAGTGCCATGTGGCCCGAGTACCGCACAATCAACCCAACCGTGCACTGTAAGCTTGGCACTAAAGACAAACCAAGTAAATGAGACACAATCTCAGCTTTTGATGAATTCACATACACACTGGGGACATAATGTATGAAAACTGTAATATTAAAAATAGTAAATCTATAATCAAAGTATGAAAAGTGTGCTGTGGAATTCCATCACATGCAGCAAATATCTGTAAAAGGTTAACAAATTTCTGCAGCTCTTACGAGCAAAGAATTATAGGCCTATGGCTTCAACTGCTGTTTTTGTGAAAAATCTGAGCCCACCAAATGAATTTTTCCTGGACTTTTTACACTCAAAGGACATCTGTTTGTGGAAACTGGTAGAATCATTAACTAATGTCAGAAGGAACATGTAAAACCTCTGCCAGATCAGACAGACCCTCCTGCTACAGCAAATAAAGTTTTTTTTTTCTCACATGTTTTCTACTGGCTGCACTTGAGAAACCTACATAATACTTCTTTGTAGGAGATGTCAGTAAGATTTTTCACAGAGAGGCTGTGCTTTACCCCAGTACTTCAGGATATTAGATGAAGAAATCTGTGATAATGAATCAAGTGGTAGGAGAGCGTTCTGGGTTGAAGCAGCACTCTGCCCAAAGACCCTGAACTGCAAAAGCACAAAAAGGTGTGACATATATTCAGTCAGGGATCTGAGATGCTGCAACATAGGGTCTATATATGGGAGATTGTGGAAGAGTATGGGAGATTGTGGAAGAGAAGGTGAAGAAGACTGGCAAGGAAGAAGGACCTTGTGGAGAATATGGATTTTTCCCTAAAAGGTAGCTAAGAACCAGTTCAGTTTTCTTTTAAACAGTTTTTGTTCAACACACATAGCATACATCCTAAGTGAGAACCAGATGTCATTAAAGTAAAAGATGGACATACTCAGATTTTTTTGGGGGAGGAGGGTGCATGATTGGGAAATGGAACCCAGGTCTCCCAGGTGGAAGGTGAGCATTCTACCAATGAACCACCCATGCACTCTCCAGATTTGGTTTTAAAGGAAACTTGGGCAGTAGTGTGCAGCAGGTGAGAGTGGGGCAAGGCAGATGACAGTGAGAACATGCTGGAGGCCACTGCCAGAACACAGGCCAGTGGTTCTCAACCTGGGGTGATTTTGTCATCCTGGGACATTGTGAAGGATATTGATGGCTATACCAAAATGTACAGCACAGCACTCAACAAAAAAAATTTTATCTTGACCAAAATTTTAGCACTTCCAATATTGGGAAAATCTGCCTTAAGTAGGATGCTGCATGCAGTATCACATTGAGGGTTTAATTTGCATTTCAATAATGACTAATGATGTTGAGCATCTTTCCATGTGCTCAAGCTAATAATGTTGAGCATCTTTCAATTTTTTATAGCATCCATATTTTTTTTGAAGCGTCTGTTCAAATAGTTTGCCCATTTTTAAAAAATGGAATATGTTCATAGTATTGCCTTTTGAGAGTTCTTTACATATTGAAAATACCAGTACATTATTAGACATTGTTTTGCACATATTTTCTGCCAGTCTATTGCTTATCTTTTTTTAACATTATTTTTTGAAAAGCAAACTTTTTATTTTTGATGAAGTCTAATTTTTCACTTTCCTTTATGTATCATGAACTTGGTTTTATATCTAGGAAACCTGTACTTAATCTCAGGTCACAAAGGTATTTTCCTGTGCTATTTTATACTTTCAGATTTTATGTTTGCATTTATGATACATTTTGAGTAAAATTTTCTATTAGATGCAAAGAATGAGGTTCATTTTGTCGCAATGGCTTTCCAATTGTTCTAGAAAAATTGGTTGAAAGACTATCCTTTTTCCACTGAGTGCCTATGCAACTTATAAGAAATGAATTGATCATGTATGGGTGGACTTAGTTCTGGATTCTCTACACTGCTGTGTTGATCTATTTAGCTATCTCTAGCCCAATACCACATTGTCTTGGTTATATAACTATATAACAAGCCTTGCAGTCAGGTAGTGAAAAGCCTTTCACTTTATTCTCTTTCAAAGCTGTTTGGCTCTTCTATGTCCTCTGCAATTCCATATGTGTTTTACACAAAGCTTGTTAATTTTTATGACAAGTCTGTCAAGATTTTTGAATGGGACTGCATTATAGATCAATATGACGAGAACTGGCATCTTGAAAATATTCAGTCTTCTGATCCATGAACACAGCATATCACTTCATTTATTTAGGTCTTTAAATTCTGTCAACTAAGATTTGTAAATTTGTCCGTTAAGTATTTCATATTTTTCATGCCATTGTAATTGGAATTTTTCTTAGTTCAGTTTCCTATTGTTTTTTACTAGTGTATTGAAAAACAAGTGACTTTTTTTTAATTGCTCTTGTATATTGTCACCCTGTTACATTTAGTTATTAATTCTGGGAGTGTTTCTGAAAATCTCTTAAGATTTCTACAAAGACAATCATATTGTTTGCCAATTAAGCAGTTTTAGTTCTTCCTTTCAAGTCTGGATGTTTTTTCTTCTTGCCTCATCATACACGATTGAATGTATGAGTTATTTAGTTTCTAAATATTAGAGAATTTTCCTCTTATATTTCTGCAAATATATAAATCTATATCTATAAGGACACCAATGTCCTTATAAATATAGATGCAAAAATCCTCAACAAAATACTAGCAAACCAAATCCAACATCACAATAAAAGAACCATCAGGCATGCAAGTATGGTTCAATTAATGTAATATATCACATTAAAATAATGAAGGGAAAAAAAACACATGAGAATCTCAATTGACTCAGAAAAGGGATTTGACAGAATCCAGTACTCTTTTTTGAGAAAAATGTAGACAATTAGGAATAGAAGGAACCTTCCTCTATTTGATAAAGGGTATATATGAAAAACCCTACACTAACATCATACTTAACAGTGAAAGACTGAAAGCTCTCCCTCTAAGATCTGGAACAAGACAAGGATGCCCACTTTTGCCACCATTATTCAACATTGTACTGGGAGTTCTATGCCAGAACAATAAAGCAAGAAAAGGAAATAAAAGTCATCCAAAATTAAAAGGCATAAAACTTTCACTATTTGTAGATGACATGATCCTATAAATAGAAAGTCCTGAAAAATATACAACAAAACTACTAGAGCTAATAAATGATTTTGGCTAAGTAGCAAGGTACAAGATCAACATACAAAAACTAGTAATGGCTTTATAAACTAGTAATAAACATTCTGAGAAGGAAATTAAGAAAAAATCCACTTATAAGCACAACTAAACATATCAAATACCTGGGAATAAATTTAGCCAAAGATAAAAAGGACTTATACTCAGAAAATTATAAAACATTGCTAAGAGAAGTCAAGAAGACCTAAATAAATGGAAGAATATCCCATGCTCATAAATTGGAAGAATAAATATTGTTGAGAAGTCAACTCTACCAAAAGCTATTTATAGATTTGATGCAATCCCAATCAAAATTCCAACATTATTCTTTGCAGAAATGGAAAAGTCAATCATCAAGTGTATTTGGGAGGTTAGCCAAAAGCATGTTGAAAATGAAGGACATATTTAGAGGACTCACACTTTCCAACTTTAAAACTTGTCACAAAGCTTCAATGATCAAAATAACATAATTCTGGTACAGGGATAGATATATAGGAATCAAATTGAGAGTTCAGAAATAGACCCTTACATCCATGGCCAATTTATTTTTTTTTTTTCAGATTTTAAACTTTTTTTTATTGTATAGTTTAACATATATACAAAGCAAAGAAATAAAAAAGCAATAGTTTACAAAGCACTCTTCAACAAGTAGTTACAAGACAGATCCCATAGTGTGTCATGGAGCTACCATATGATCCTCTCAGATATTTCCTTCTAGCTGCTCCAGAATATAGGAAACTAGAAGACTTAAATATTTTTACCATCACAATTGACTTCTTTTCCTTTTTTGTGAAAAATAGCATATATACATAAAAAAGCTATAAATTTCAAAGCATAGCACCACAATTAGTTGTAGAACATATTTCAGAGTTTGACATGGGTTACAATTCCACAATTTTAGGTTTTTACTTCTAGCTGCTCTAAGATACTGGAGACTGAAAGAGATTATCAATTTAATGATTCAGCATCATATTCATTTGTTAAATCCTACCTTCTCTGTATAACTCCACCATCACCTTTGATCTTTCCATCCCTCTCTTTAGGGTTGTTTGAGCTATGGCCATTCTAAATTTTTGATATTCAAAGGGCCTGTCACTAATATGGGGTAGGGAGATGGAGTTATCTGATATTCTGGGGAGGCTGGGCCCTCTAGGTTTGAGGACTTATCTGGACCAGGGACCCATCTGGAGGTTGTAGGTGTCTGGAAAGTTACTCTAGTGCATGGAACCCTTGTGCAATCTTATATATTGCCCTAGGTGTTCTTTAGGATTGACTGGGATGGTTTTGGCTGGGGGTTGGTAGGTTACAATAGGTAGCAAGATCTAACTGAAGCTTGCCTAAAAGCAACCTCCAGAGTAGCTTCTTGACTCTATTTGAACTCTTTCTGCCACTGATACTTTATCAGTTACACTTCTTTCCCCTGTTTTGGTCAGGATAGAATTGTTGATCCCATGGTGCCAGGTCTGGATTCATCCTTGGGAGTCATCTCCCACATCGCCAGGGAGATTCTGCTCCTGGACGTCATGTCCCATGTTGGGGAGAGGGCAATGATTTCACTTGCAGAGTTGGGCTTAGAGAGACTGAGGCCACATCTGAGCAACAACAGAGGTCCTCCAGAAGTCACTTTTAGGCATGCCTATAGGTGGTCTAAGCTTCTCTGCTACCTATGTAAGCTTCGCAATTGTAAGCCTCATGCTCAATTTGGCCAATTTACTTTTGACAAGGGTGCCAAGTCCAGTCAACTGGGAAAGAATAATGTCTTCAACAAATGGAAACGGAAGAACTGGCTATCCAAATGCAAAATAATGATGGAGGCCCCTAACTCATATATATTCAAAAATTAACACAAAATGGATCAAAGTCTTGTAAAAAGAATGAAGACTATAAAACTCCTAGAAGAAAATGTATGGAGGTATCTTCAGGACCTTGTGTTAGGCAGCAGTTTCTGAGACCTCACAAAAAAGCATAAGCAACAAAAGAGAAAATAAGTAAAACGGGACCTGATCAAAATTGAAAACTTTTCAGCATCAAAGGGCTTCACCAAGACAGTAAAAAGATAACCAACCTATCCATTAGAAGGGAATATTTGAAAGGCACATATCTGATAAGAGTTTAATTTCCAGAATCTATAAAGAAATCCTATAATTGAACAACAAAAAGATAACTCGGTTAAAAAAAAAAGATCAAAGACTTGAATAGGTATTTCTCCAAAGATATACAAATGGCTAAAAGGGCATGAAAAGGTGCCCAACATCATTAACTACCAGAGAAATGCAAACCCATACCACAAGATACCACTTGGACCCATGAAAATGGCTTATTAAAACAATAAAAAATCAGCAAGTGTTAGAGTGGATATAGAGACACAGGAACAATCATTCATTATTTTTGGTAGTGTGAAATGGTACAACTGCTGTGGAAAACAGTTTGGCAGTTCCTTGAAAAGTTAAAAATAGAATTAATATATGACTCAGCAATCCCACTTCTGGGTATATACTTAAAAGAACTGAAAGCAGGGTCTCAAACTGATATTTTTACACCAATATTCATAGCAGCATTATTCACAATTGCCAAAAAATGGAGGCAGCCCAAATGTTTAACAGATGAGTGGAAACAAAGTATAGTATAAACATGCAATGGAATAGTATGTAAATGTGAAAAGGGACAAAGTTCTGATGCTACCACAACATGAACGAACCTTAAAAACCTCATGTTGTGTGCTGGAGAGGATATGGCGAAAGCGGCACACTTATCCACTGTAGGTGGGAATGTAAAATAGTACAACCATTGTGGAAGGCAGTTTGGCGGTTCCTCAGGAAGTGAAGTACAGAATTGGCATATGATCCAGCAATCCCATTGTAGTGTATCTATTCAGAGGACATGAGAGCAAGTACACAAATCGGCATTTGCACACCAAGGTTTTTTGCAGCATTATTTACAATTGCCAAGAAATAGCCCAAATGTCCATCAATAGATGAGTGGCTAAACAAGTTGTGGCATATTCATATGATGGAATATTATGCAGCTGTAAGACACTAAAGCCTTGAAGCATTTAACAACATGTTTGGAAATTGAGGACATTATGCTGAGTGAAATTAGCCAGAAGCAGAAGGATAAATACTGTATGGTCTCACTGATATGAACTGACATTAATGAGTGAGTTTGAAGAATTGAAGTTAAGAACACAGGTTATCAGGAGATAGAAATAGGGTAAAGATTGGGCAGTTGGAACTGAAGGAATTCAGATTGTGCAACAAGACTGATTGTAAATATTCAGGTAGGGATTGCACAATACTACCTGCTTGTAGCACAATAATGTAAGTACACTGAATGAAGCTGAATGTGAGTATAGTTGAGGGAGAAAGGCTGGGGGCACGTATGAAATCAGAAGGTAAGATAGAGGATAAAGACTGAGATCGTATAATTTAGAAATACCAAGAGTGTACAATGATAGTGATTAAATGTACAAATTTAAAAATGGTTCTGTAGGAGGAAGAACAAAGAAATGTCAGTACTTCAGGGTGTTGAAAATAGATGATATATGGGAAAAAGTACAATCACTGTAAGCTAGGGTCTATAGTCAACAGTAACATTGCAATATGCTTCCACTGTATGTAACAAAAGCATTATGCCAAAACTAAATGTTAACAGGCAGGGGTACTGGGAAAGGGATATGGATACTCTGTGGAAGAAAAGGAAATGCCTTCAGATAGGATACGGTGGAGAAGGCATGTCTATACAATTAGGCTGGATTGAACGATGTGTGAATAAAACTATTTAAAAATGGTCAGAGAGAAACAAGTGCTAGAGAAAATGTGGAGAAAGAGATGTACCTATTCACTGTTGGTAGCGAAATGAGAGGTACAGCCCCCTGGAGGGCAGTATGGTGGTTCCACAGGAGGCTAGGGCTGTGATTGTCATAAGATCCTGAAACCCCATTGCTCAGTATATGCCTGGAGGAACTGAGTGTGGGGACATGAATGGGCATTTGCACACTGATGTCCCTGATGTTCATGATACACAATGAATAGAGGATGCCTCAGGGTATAATGAATGAGAAATGGAAGGGAGAACTAAGGGGTATACATACAATGGACTACTGAGCCTCCACAAGAAGAAATGAAGCTGTGAGGCGTACAACTAGATGAATGAACATTAAGAGCTGTACATTGAATGAAATGTCAGGAACAAAAAGACAAATCTTATCATGCCTTAATTATATGGAGTAGCTATAACATAAAAATTCAGTGAACTAAAGTCTCTTAAGAGCATGGGTTATCATGTTGGGGCTTATTGTAAAGGGTCCTAGATTATAAATTCTTACAGCAGTCACATATATTTAGGAGGTGTAACTGTTAATTCTAAATTCTGAGATACTGAGCTGTTTGTGTATAACATGGTCTTTCCCAGAAACATCAGGTATTTATTTGACACCTGAGACTCAGGGTCAGAACTCTGAAGTTAGGAAAGTCAGCAGTATCCCATACAGGAACTGTTTCAAAAGTGGAAAAAGTGATCAGACCTTGAGTAGAGATATGAATGAAGCTGATCTGGATAGGACTAAGATATATCAGAAGATTGGGTAAAGGATGATATTGCCTATGTCTTAAAACTTCAACTTCTGTGTGAGACTAAAGGAAGAGATGTTTATTTGGTGCAAAATTTGTGTTTTGGGTAATACATTTCCTAATTTAACTTGTATGGTCAGTTTAGTTGAACATCATAAGTACAGAGAATCTTGAATTGAGCATGAAATTTTATTGGTTTGTCCAGGTTAGTGTGGTGTCCCAATAAATTCCAGGGTGATTTGGACAATGAAAAAAGAAATATTTGCAAAGTCCCCTTAGGGGAATTTGGAGAAAGGGGGAAAGATTCAACTTCTCCAGGAGGGCGAGCTGGAGGGCATGGCCTGCTGGACATAGGCATCCAGGGAAAGATAACTTAATTCAAGGAAGTTCAATGGATCAGGAACACCTCTGTCAGCTGGGTAGTCATGTGGCTGGCATCTGCTGGTCTCTTGCTCCTGGGCTCCATGTTTTCAGCCTCTGTTCCTGTGGGGTTCCTCACTTTTCTTCTCTGGGACTGGCTTTCATCTCTTGGTTTCCCTTGGCTCTCTCCAGGTTCAGCTTGCTTAACATCTCATGGCGACATCTGCTAGGCCCCAAGCATCTCCAAACATTTGTGTTTCTGTTCTCCAAGTGTCAACATCTGTGTCAGATCTGCTCTGAAGTTTCTGTTGGCTCTGTCATTTCTCCAGTATGTTCTCCAAAATGTTAAAGAGCCAGCTGGAATGGGTGGAGTCACATCTCCATCTAATCAACAGGCCACACCCACAATTGGTTGCAGCACATGATCATGGTGATAATCTAATCAAATTTCCCAAATTACAGTATTGAATCAGGATGAAAAGAAATGGCTGTTTCCATAAGACTGAACAAGGAATAAAACATGGCTTTTCTGTGGTACCTAATACTTTCACACTGTCACACTCAGGTAGGAGTACATGTTGCAGGCTTGAATCAGTATTTCTTCTCTGAGAAACCTGTTATTACTTATAAGGCCTTCTACTGATTAGATGAGGCCCACTCACATTCTCAAAGGTGACATCTTTTACTTAAAGTCAATTAATTGTAGAGGCTAACTGCATTTACAAAATACCTTCATAGCAATATCTTAGATTGCTATCTTGATTAAATAAGTAGATACTATGGCCCAGCCTAGTTGACAAATAAAATTAATCATCACACCAAGGGAAGCAGACAGCTTCTAGAAGCTGGAAAAGACAAAGAAATGAGTTCTCCACTAGAGCTCTAGAAAGGAGCATAGCCAGCCCAGTACTGATTTTAGCCCACTGAGACAAATTTTTGACCTCTGAGCTGCAGAACTGTAAGGTAATACATTTGTGCTGTCTACACGACCACTAAATCTGTGCTAATTTGTTATAGCTGCAAGGGGGAACTAATACTAGGATGAGTGGTACTTTTTTTTTATTGTTTGTCTTTTCTAAACTCCTTGTAATGACTATATTATCTTTGCAATTTAAAATAGTAATGATTTTTTTTCTGAATTTCAGAAAAATTAGGGAATTTTCCCAATGTTCCAATATTAATAAATGGAAGCTCAAGTAATCAAACCTAGGCATCTAATTAAATCATGTGTGGTATCCTTTCTACTGCCTACTTACTTACCTACCAACCTACTTAAAAATGACAGAATTGAAAAAAAAATAAAATAATTTAGTCCAGATTCCAATTTACAGGTTTATATATTCAACCAACTATGATTGTGCTTCTTCTAGAACCAGCTTTTGCAGAGCATTTAAAATATAAAAATAATAAGAGAGCACCTCCTCTTGAAAAGCTAAAATTTCATATACATGAAAATAAGAAAGTCTGCAGTTACTGCCTTTGCAAGGTGTGAAAGTCTCCTTTTCGTCATGACAGAAAGACTGGACTTGGTAAGGATGAATGTTGGGGAATTGAGGGAAATAAATTCTGATATGTTGGATGGGATCATATTCTGGGAGATCTTACAAATCAGAGACTTTCACATTGATGGGGTAGTAAAAATACATATTTAAGAATATATACTGGCTTGATAGTAGCATAATGAAATAATTATTTAAACAAGATCAATTCAGAAGCTCTATAAAATGGGCCTCAAAAGGGGAAATGGAACATAGAGTGAGAGATGCCAAATAAGGAGCTGTGCAGTAGTTGAGATATAGTGCTGTCTGGGGTCAAATGCAAACTTTCAAAAGAAAAAAAAATACGATTTGGAGAAAAACATAGGGCAGAAAATGGCACCTGGTCTATCTTAGAAAACATTTGTAAGAACAGGCAATAACAGCTGCAAGAAGAAAATTAGACTGAACCCATAGGGGCTTTGGGAAGGAAGAATATGGGCCTGAAGGACTCAATGCCTGAAAGGAGAAATGGTCCTGAGTTCTCAGCAATCAACAAGCAGGTAAAAAAAAATGGTTTTAGTAAGTAGACTTTGCCACTGAATTCAAATAGGCATCTGGTCTTGAATTCAAAATTCTTAGAAAATATGATTTCACTGATACTACCACCCCATAACATGTCTAGCAAAGTGATATTTTTGGAATTGCACTATATACCTTTGTAAAGTACATAATGTACATTTCAATATAAATCATTGGATTTTTTTAATTAAAAATCTATGTTTATAAAATGTGTCAGTAAATGAATGTATAAGGACTCAAAGATAAGCCAAATGTGTCCATACCTTCAGGAAACTTAAAATCTAGTTTTACTTATTTACTCATCGATTGAGTCAAATATGTTGCACATTAAAAATCTGGTCTTAGGGAAATAATATGTGAATATTGAAAACTGGTTGAAAAGTGACTTTTAAGCTAATACACTCATTTTTCATTAACTTTAACTGTTGATATTTCAATTATATTGTTAAAGTGAAAATGGGGCTCCATGTTCTTAATTATTAGATTAAACAAGAACTACTTTCTTTTACCATCAAAAATCCTTCTTTGTTTAGAGAGAGCAGTTGTTGAGGGCCCTCTAGTGACCACAAAGAATATTCTTGCATCTTGCCATATGTTCAAGAATGCATTTTGTCAAGAAGGCATTTAACAGTTCAGACATATTAATTTAACTAACATTACATTTTAAATATTCCATTAATTCTTATTTCATTTTAAGTTTCTTACTTTTTATTAACTACAGGAATTCTAAATCAAATTCCAACCTCTTAGTACAAAGGAAAACATATCCTATTATATATTTTCTAGAGGGGGTTTAGTTTCACACAATTTTATACAAGTAACACAGTAAAAGCTATAACCAATATGTGCAAAAAATAAAGTGCATATGTAATTATTCTTCCTCCCAATTTTTAAGTCATTTGGGAAGGAACAAAAATAACATGAAACTGAAATAGTGACCTAAAATTTCTATGTAGCCACTGTTATTTTGGTATATGTATTTGTTATGAAATCTGTTATGAAATATGATATGAAATCTTCTTGCCGTCATTTCTTCTTGCCTCTTGGTCCTTCTATCTGAGTTCAATTTTCTTTTCCCTGAAGTATATCATAAAATATTAGTTTCTTAAAAGATCTCATTGTAAATAAACTCACTAGGTCTCAGTCTAAAGGTCTTTATTTTGCCCTTACCCTTGAATAATAATTTATATATATATAGAAGTCTAAATTGACAGTTATTTTCTCACAAATTTTTAGTATATTATTCCATTACCTTCTTGTGTTATTTTATTGTAGGTAATCTGTCTTCTACAAGTTAAATTGCAACACCTTTTGTAATTGTTTATTGTGCAATTTCTTTATTATTTTTAAAGATGTTGATTTATTTTTTATTTATATTGCTTAGACTCATTGTGGTTATTGAATATTAGGATACATACATCCTTTTAAATATTCTGTAAAATTATCATTTCAAATATTCCCTCTACACTATTTTCTCCATGATAATCTTTATTTCTAAGAGCATATATTCCAAGTTCTCATTTTACCTTTTGTGTCTTTTTTTCCTTCTCTTTATGTCTCTGTGCTTCCTGAATATTTTTCTCATTTTTGCTTTCAATTTCCTTATTTTTCTTTTTCAGAAAAATCTGATCTATGGTTTTCATACAAATATATCAGTCATCATTTCTAGAAATTGTATTTAGTTTTTTTCAAGCATTCCTCCATTTTTCAGTGGTCTTTCTTCTTTTCTACTTTTTTGTTCTTTATTTACTAAGCCAATTATCTAATGACAGGGTTAGCTTGCCCTGTTCTGTGGTGCTCTATTCTTATCTCTGGGGCACCAGAACAGTGACCTGCATTAAACACACTAGTGTTGGATATATAATGCGTTCCTTAAAGCCCAAAACTCCCCTAGAGGTACCCTGTACCAGTTAGTCTACTCTGTTTATTGGGAATGTATAGCTTGATGAATTGTATTGATTTCACCTAGTTGCACAGCCCATGACAGTTCCATAACCAGGGCAAATAGAATAACCATCAGTGAACCTATGCCTTGGCTCTACTGAAATCAAAGCTTCTCACACGTCTTGATAGCTCATGATTCAAAGATGAAGCATATTCTGTGTAACTGAGAAAGACCCTCAAAGTTGAATCTACATGTCTCCTCTCTCTGATGTTTGCCTGTGCTTTATATCTCCTGGTCTATATCTTTTATCTTTTTTAAGCCGTTATATAGGCGTCTGTGGAGTCCCCCGAGGGCTCTCCATTTTCTGACGATGGGTCCCTTTTGCAGTTGACGCTCTAAGGAAGAAGCCTGAAATGGATCTTGGGTTGATTACTGAATGACAGATAAGATTTGGTTTGGGAGGAAGAATGATAAGGAAATGGGGCATGAAGCAACTTCGATACCAGGCCAGCCTGTATTTGAGTAATGCTGTAACCACTGACAGCAGGAAAAACCTATCAATGTAGCAGTAGGTCTGGAGCTGAGGGCAATAGCTAAATGGGTTAAAAATAGAAATTCATGCAGAAGGGAAGTTAGTCAATGATTCTGTGCCTTGGCTGCTTTGGCAAAAATGAGAGAAACTAACAAAAAGTACAAGGCTTATGGCTTGCCAAGTTACCTCCAGCGATTCTGTCTGTAAAGAGAAGGAACATGATGAAAGCAGGGCGTACCACAGATATGTTCTGCATGTTACTCTAGCTAAGGATAATCATTTACACACTACAGACCTGGGGGTGGAGGAAGGGCAGAAGAGTGGAGAATAAGAAATATCCAAAGCCCAGGAACATTCAAAGAATTAAGACAGTGCAAGTTTGCAGAAATGCAGATGCCCTAATCCATTGAGCTGTTTAAACGCAGTAACCCCACTAGAGGAAATAATTCAACTCCACCCTTATATGGTAAATTGGATACCCCTCAAGGTGCTGAAATGTTGACATACAAGCACCTTAGGAACGATTATATACTTCAAATTTAGGCTTTTTAATCCAAGGAAGGAGAGATATGATTCCAACTGCTTGAACTTCTTATGTGATCCTCTTGGTGTGAGAACAAAACCATATGTGGGAGGCTGTCACAAACCCACTGGCTCAGATTTGTTAGGGG
Source organism: Myrmecophaga tridactyla (assembly GCA_004026745.1). Taxonomy (NCBI): domain Eukaryota; kingdom Metazoa; phylum Chordata; class Mammalia; order Pilosa; family Myrmecophagidae; genus Myrmecophaga; species Myrmecophaga tridactyla. Next base: position 86,868 of record PVIY010005040.1, read on the forward strand.
GCGCACCGAAAGAGAGACCGCACAATTCAAAACTGCAAGCCAATTTGGAGTCTTTATTAGCCAGCCAGCGACTGCCTCAGAAACTTCCAAGAAGGAAGATTCAGAGAGCAGCCCCCAGAGGTTTTCAACGTGAGCATATAAAGGCTAAAATCATGTTGTGGTTTGCAGTTGCTAGCAAGTAAGTGTAATCACAGAAGCAGAAAATGCCGTTAGCTGTTGCCAAAACACATCCCGTTCCCTCAGTTCCCTAACATTGGTTATTGTTTAACTCTTGGGGACTTTTCCTGCTCGGGCCTGATTTATTGTTCCTGGTCCTCCACATTCCCCACTGGTTTTATGAGAGAATCAAATCATTATTTCTTTATTTTAATTATAAATTTACTGATATTGGGTTTGAAGGACTAATAATTTAACAGTTTGTTCAAACATTAAGATGAGGATTAAGGGCCCTGCTACAGCAGACTTAGTCATAAGGACCAGGAAAATAAGTTTTCCCATCCACCGGGCCTCCAAGGTGGCTGGCTGACAGGTTCCCTGCCCTTGGAGATCTCCCAGGGTGAACTTCAGTTCCTGTCCCCATTTGCATAGGTGTTGAAGCGTCTTTATTCAGACCAGGTCTCCAGGCTGCGCCTGAAATAGATCTTTTTTAGGGGCAGGATTTGTTGGTCCTGGATGGGCTGCCTTCACCAGTTCCTGAGTTTGCTGGGTGGCAGATTGCAGGGCCTGTAATGACGTTAGAAGAGAATGGTAATTTAATTCAGCTATTTTCACCCGAACATGATTTCATATGGGGTAATTCCCTTAACAGAGGGAGTACATCTAATTTTTAGGAGGGCAAATGGAAGGAGACTCACCCAGTTTTTGCCAGTCTCGAGCTTTAGTTATTTAAAGTTTCCTTTATTGTTCTATTCATTCTTTTAACTTGTCCTGAATTCTGTGGCTTATAAATATAATGTAATTTCCATTTGTTATTTAATATTTTTGCTAATAATTGGGTAACTTGGGCGATGAATGCCGGCCCATTGTTAGACCCCATTGCAGTTGGGAGGCCAAATCGGGGGACAATTTCAGAAACTAGTTTTTTTATTACTATTTGTGCTGTCTTGGTTCTGGTAGGAAATGCCTCAGTCCATTCGGAGAAGGTGTTAATGAAGATTAACAGGTATTTGTAGCCATATGGACCAGGTAATATTTCCATGAAGTCTATTTCCCACTGTTCCCCCGGGGCTTGTCCCCTCAGCCTGATTCCTTGGGGCATTTCTTTCCCTTGGCCAGAATTTACCTGGGCGCAGATGTGGCATCTGGATGATACCTGCCGGGCTTGTTGTTGCAATCAGGGAATCTAGAAATCTCTCTGTAAGAGTTCAGTTAGTTTCATACTGTCCAGGTGTGTACTTTGGTGAACCTGGGTAACCAAGTTTTTCCTCAGGTGCTCTGGCACTAGGATTCTCCCATCTGAGAGAACTTTCCAACCATCTGGATCTGTCTTAGTGCCCAGAGTTTCGTCCAGTCTAATCTCTTCCCCGAAATATTTTGGACAGCTCGGCAGCACTCTCCTAGGTAAAACAGGAAGTATCTGCAGCATCCCCATTGGTTTTTGGACAACCTTTTTTGCCATTTTATTAGCTAGGCATTTCCTCTGGTGACTTGAGTTTCAGCAGTCTGATGTCCTTTGCAACGTATAACGGCTGCCCTCTTTGGCAACCAGATAGCCTCTAGCAGAGCAGGTATTTCTGGTATATTTTTTTATTTCCTTGCCTCCTGATGTTAAAAGTCCTAATTCCTGATATAGTGCCCCACGGATGTGCACAGTTGCAAAGGTATATCTGCTGTCCGTGTAGATGTTGACAACCTTCCCTTTTCCCTACCTTAGAGCCTGGGTCAGGGCTATTAGTTCAGCCTTTTGGGCTGAAGTCCCATGTCCTAGGGCCTGAGCCCAGATGACCAGTCTGCAATTACCACTGCTGCCCCACATACCTGATTCCCTCTGAGACGTAACTGCTCCCATCCATATATAATTCTTCATCAGGATTTGGCCAGGAGTTGTCAGTGAGCTCAGTCCTCAGGTTCATGAGAGATTCCAAGATCTCATGACAGTCATGGATGGGCTTGGACAGGTCATCATCTGGAAGCAAGGTGGCAGGGTTAAGAGCTGCCATTTTTAGGAAGCGGATTCTTGGGGGATCCAATAGCAATACCTGATACTGGATTATCCAGGCATTTGAGAGCCATCTCTCGGGCGGGCTCCTTAGTAATGTTTCTACCGAATGTGGGGCCATTATGTGTAAGTCCTGTCCCAGAGTTAATCTGGATGCTTCTTTGACTAAAATGGAGTGGTGGCAATGGCTTGGAGGCAGCTTGGCCACCCGGCCACTACATAGTCTAGATCTTTTAGACAGGTAGGCAACTGGCCCAACGTTTGTTCTCTTTGCATTAGGTGCATTGGTTTGCACCTAGGCCCAACTTTTTTCCTTGGTTTCCCTTTCTGTTTTAACAGTTTCCCATTTGCCTTTTTGTTTTTCCTGTTCAGCCATTGCGGATATTAAAATTTTGGCTATTTTTTAGATTGCGTGGTCCCGGGGTCATCTCTGTTATTAAAAGTCCTTTGGGCAATCTCTATCAGTTTGGACAGCACTTTACCTTCAAATTCTTCTAATTTCTGTAATTTTTTTCTTATATCTGGGGCCGACTGGGTGACAAATGCTATATTTATGGCTCTCCTATTTTCAGGCACCTCTGGATCTATAGGGGTGTACGAGTGGTATGCCTCAAGGAGGTGCTCAAGGAAAGCGGCTGGAGATTCGTCCAGCTTTTGTATGGTTTCGCTTACCAGAGATAAGCTGGTCGGCTTCTTGGCCACTGCTTGTATCCCCCGGAGCACAGTCTAGCAATACCGATTGAGAGTTTCCTTACCTCCATCAGTGTTGGGGTCCCATCTGGGACGGGTGGAGGGGAACACAGCCTCTAATTGGGTTGATTCAGTAGTAGGTTGTCCATCAGGTCCAAGAATTAATTTCCTTGCCTCCCTCCTGACTTGGTCTCGTTCCTTGGAGGTGAAGAGGGCTTGGAGGAGTTGTTGGCAGTCATCCCAGGTGGGCTGTTATGTAAAAAAGATAGTCTCCAAGAGGGAGATGAGCCCTTGGGGCTTTTCAGAGAAAGAGGAATTCTGGTTTTTCCAATTATACAGATCATTAGAGGAAAAGGGGACACAGACCATGAAAGGTGGGCGCGCATCCCCCGGGGCAGGGCCAACCTGCCTCAAGGGCAAAATTGGAGCCCCAGAAGAATCCAGTGATTGTGAATCAGAAGAAGGGTGGTAAGCAGAGCCACTTCTGGTATGGGGGGGGATTGAAGGTCACCTCCTGGCTATCAGAGGGGCTGGTTACTGCCTTTTGGCCATTTCTTCCCTCTGGTCTAAGAGGGGGCAGAGGAGCTGTTAGGTATGGGGGGATGTCCATTGAGGGCGGATCCTCCGGTGGTCCTGTCAATACTGGGATCCCATTAGTCCTTTCTTTTTGAGAGGTTTTTATTAAGAGGGCAATTTTGGCTCTGGGTTTTTTTTCTTTTTGGGACTCCAGGCAAGATCGTAACCACTTGAGTTTTTCTGTTAAGATTTTAATCCAAATTAGTATATAGGGGATTTGGTCAGGGTGGCCTGGATTACCAAAAATTGTCCTTTGGTAAGGAGGCCACCCAGAACCAAAAGTTGGCCACTCCCATGAGCATAATTTTTTTAAGTTGAAGGCATTCCTAGGGGCTCTGTAGTCTTTGGCCTTCTGCTGGAATTCCTGGAAATTTTTCAAAAAACATTGAAGGGGAGTACAGACAGATGAACTCGACTGACTCAACGCGATTATCATGAAGAACGACACAGAATGTGACGAGACCAACAACTGAGAGGAGGGACAAAACGAACCAAGACAAACAAAGCATTATCCCTAATTGATTCTTAACCAGAATCCCAGGCAACGTCTTGCTCTGGGACTGGACCTTGGAAGTAATGCTGCATCCAGCCTTCCAGAGGTCCTCACTGGATCCAATAACAGACTTGTACTCACCAGTGAGTTTTCCAGAAACAGATGACTTCACCAGATTTTGTATAATTTTGGAGGGTCCTATAGAACTGGTCTGGTCCCGGTCCTTGCCTGGGGCAGAGGAACGTCTCTCCGAGGCTTTCCCCTAGGCCAGACCTCGGTTGCAGGGGTGATCCCCAGGACCTGTGGTCACCAGATGTCCCGTTAGGGATGATCTCACTGGGGCCTCTAAATGTTGTGGCGCACACCGAAAGAGAGACCACACAATTCAAAACTGCATGTCAATTTGGAGTCTTTATTAGCCAGCTGGTGACTGCTTCAGAAACTTCCAAGAAGGAAGATTCAGAGAGCAGACCCCAGACGTTTTCAAGGTGAGCTTATAAAGGCTAAAATCATGTTGTGGTTTGCAGTTGCTAGCAAGCAAGCATAATCATAGAAGCAGAAAAATGCCATTAGCTGTTGCCAAAACACATCCCATTCCTTTAGTTCCTTAACATTGGTTATTGTTTAACTCTTGGGGACTCTCCCTGCTTGGGCCTGATTTATTGTTCCTGGCCCTCCACAAGATACCCTAAATGGACTGAACAATGGGGACACACTGAGGAATATTTAGAAACCAGTTTTCATTAACAATGAAAGGTCGAGGTGACATCATCAACATGGTGATATAAACAGTTACTGAAAATCTCTCCCTGGAAATTCAATGAAAAAAAGGACAATTCCAATTTTTTTAGAACTCTGGAGGAAGATCTAGACTGAAGAAAGACCCTACAAATAGCAAATTGAAGAAAGAGAATATAATCAGGCAGGAAACCTCAGTGCCGAAATGGCTGATCCTCTCCCCTCCCCCACACTAGGTCTCCACACAGCACAAAAAGGTATAGAAACAGCAGCTAGAAAACCTCCCATGTGGTATACAGAATTTAAATTCTCTCACAGCACTAAAACAGACTTCCCACCTTTAGGATACCTGAGGGGACTGGGGAGGACATTTCAAGTGAGGGCTAAAAAGTCTGAGAAATCATGGACAGGGTCTATATTTCCAGTCCTGGGTCGAAAAGCCCTTCCACCATATCTGAGAGAAATAGCAGTGGGCAGATTGATCCCTATCTGGGGGCCAGTTGAAGACTTATTTCAGCTGGGGGAGTCCTCTGCTGTAAATAAAGAGGGGAGACCCAGCCCAACATTGAGCCATATTTGGCCAGCAAAGGGAGGGCACAGGATGCCCACAGTCCCATCTCCATCCAGCTGGATATAGCCTGAGATATGTGGCAAACAGCTTCTGAGCATGATTAAGTTATCAATAGAGTCATTGGCTTAGGCAGACTGAAAAGGGCAAGAGAATTGTAGGACTTTTTCAGAAAATTTTCAGAACAATTTCTCAGACCTATTGGAGATGGTCCTGATCCAAGGCACAGGAAAACACCCCTGTTTTGATTGAGAAATACCAACTATTAAGGAAGTGCCCTAAAGCAAACCCAAGTCTCGTTGGTTGGCTAAAAAATAAAGCACCACTGAGATCCAGCAGACTTGTGTTGCCCATAGACAAAGACATTGCTTCAGTGCCCAATACCTACCCCCATCCCTGAGGCAGGCTGCTGTGGGCATCTGGTCTTTGGGGGAAACCAGGGGCAGAGCCAGTTCAACAACTGGTCAGCAAAAGATATGAAAAGATATGGAACAAAGCCAACCAACAACAACAACAAAAAAAAACCCAAGCAAAAGAGATAGAATGACCCCCCAAATAAACTAATAAAGAAAAGCAGATGCATCAAACCAGCAGAAAATCATGACTTAGACCAGGAAACATGATGATACAGCCCAACCAAAGGAATAAGCTAACACCTCAACTGAGATACAGAAGTTGAAACAACTAAGTAAAGATGTTCAAACAAATCTTCTAAATGAGTTTAGTGAGTTGAAGGGAAATGTGGGAAAAGAGAAGAAAGATATAAAGAAGACACAGGGTGTTCATACAGAATAACTTAAAAGCTTGAAAAACAAAAACAAAGACAAATAGCAGAATTTATGGGAATGAAAGGCACAAAGCAGAGATGAAAAACACAGTGGAGACACACAACAGCAGATTTGAAGAGGCAGAAGAAAGGATTAGTGAGGTAGAGGGCAGAACATCTGAAATCCTACACACAAAAGAACAGACAGGGAAAAGAGTGGAAAAACATGAGCAGAGTCTCAGGGAATTGAATGACAACATGAAACACATGAATATATGTGTTATGGGTGTCCCAGAAGGAGATGAGAGGGGAAAATGAGCAAAAGGAATAATGGAAGAAAAAATCACTGAATATTTCCCACCTCTCATGAAACACATAAAAGTACAAATCCAAGAAGTGCAGTGTACCCCAAACAACATAGATCCAAATAGACCTACTCCAAGACACTTACTAATCAGATTTACAAATGTTAAAGACAAAGAGAGAATTCTGAAAGAAGCAAGAGAAAAGTAATCATAACAAACAAGGGAAGCCTGGTAAGACTAGGTGTGGATCATCAGCAGAAACCATGGAGACAAGAAGGCAGTGGTATGACATTTTTAAGATAGTGAAAGAAAAAAACTGCAAATCAAGAATTCTATAACTATCAAAACTGTCCCTCAAAAATGAAGGAGAGTTTAAAATATTTACAGACAGATAAACAGACAGTGAGAGAGTTCATAAACAAAAGAACTGTTCTACAAGAAATACTAAAGGGAATGCAATGCTACAGGCAGATAGAAAAAGACAGGAAAAAGAGGTTTGGAGAAGAGTGTAGAAATGAAGACTGGCAGTAAGGGTAGCTAATAGGGTAAAACAAGAGAGAAAAAAATAAAACCAAAATATGACAGATAGAATCCAAAAGACAAAATGTAGAAGAAAGTACTGCCTTTAAAGTAATCACATTAAATCTTAATAGATTAAACTCCCCAATCAAAAGACAGATTGGCAGAATGAATTAAAAAACAAACAAACAAACAAAAAAACAACAAAAAAACCCCACAAGATCCATCTGCATGCTATGTCTACAAGAGATCCACTTAAGACCTAAGGATAAAAACAGGTTTAAAGTGAAAGGTTTGAAAAAGATATTTCACACAGACAGCAACCAGAAAGGAGCAGGAATACTAGTATCAGGCAAATTAGACTTCAAATGCAAAGAAATGAAAAGAGACAAGGAAGGACAGTATGCATTAATAAAAAGGACAATTCAGTAGGAAGACATGACAAGAATACATACCTATGCACTGAGTAAGAGTACCCCAAAATATATGAGGCAAACACTGACAACACTGAAGGGAGAAAGTAGACATTTCACCAATAGTAATTGGAGATTTTAATACAACATTTTCATCAAAGGATAGAAACATCTAGACAGAAATCAATAAGGAAAAGAAATCTTGAATAATACAAATGATGAACTACACTTAACAAACATTTACAAAACACTGCATCCAACAATAGAAGGATACACATTTTTTCATAAGTGCTCATGGATCATTCTCCAGGATATACACATTTGGCACACAAAGCACCTCAACAAATATATAAAAAGATCAAAATTATACAAAGCATTTTCTCAGATCACAATGGAACGAAGTTGGAAATCAGTTACAGGCAGAAGGCTGGAAATTTCAAAATATATGGAGGCTAAGTAACACACTCTTAAACAACCAGTGGGTCAAAAAAAAGAAATTGCAAGAGAACTCAGTAAATATTTCAAAGCAAATGAAAACGAGAACACAGTATATCAAAACGTATGGGATGAAGCAAAGGCAGTGCTGAGGGGGGAATTTATTGCCCTGAATGCCTATATTAAAAAAGAAGAAAGAGCAAAAATTGAGGAATTAACTGCTCACCTGGAAGAACTAGAGAAAGAATGGTAAACTAGCCTCAAAGCAATCAGAAGGAAAGAAATAAAGATTAGTGCAGGAATAAATGAAATTGAGAATATGAAAACAGTAAAGAGAATAAATAAAACCAGAACTTGGTTCTTTGAGAAAATCAACAGAATCAATGAACTCTTAGCTAGATTGACAAAGAAAAAAAGAGGGAGGATGCTAATAAATAAAATCAGAAATGGGAGCAAAGATATAACTACTGACCCCACAGAAATAAAGAAGATAATGAGAGAATAATGTGAATAGCCATATGCTAACAAACTATACAACTTAGACAAAATGAATAAATTCTTAGACAAGCATGAACAACCAACATTGAATCAAGAAGAAATGAAAGACTTCAACAAACCAATCACAAGTAAAGAGATTGAATCAGCCATCAAAACATTCCCCAAAAAGAAAAGTCCAGGACTAGATGGCTTCACATGTGAATTCTAACACACATTTAAGAAATAATTAGTAACATTCATGTTCAAAATTTTCAAAAAACTTGAAGACGAGAGAAAGCTATCTAACATCACCCTAATACCAAAGCCAGATAAAGAAAGAAAATTACAGACCAATCTCATTAATGAATATAAATGCAAAAATCCTCAAAAAAAAGTACTTGAAAATCAAATCCAGCAGCGCATTAAAAGAATTATACACCGTGCCAAGTGAGTTTTATCCCAGGTATGCAAGGTGGTACAACACAAGAAAATAAGTTATTGTAGTATACCACATCAGTAAATTAAAGAGGGGAAAAACACATGATCATCTCAACTGATGCAGAAAAGAGAAAAAGCATTTGAAAAGAATTCAGCATCCTTTCTTGATGAAAATACTTCAAAGGATAGGAGTAGAAGGGAACATCCTCACCATGATAAAAGGAATATATGAAAAGCCCACAGATAACATCATATTCAATGGGGAAAGATTGAAAACTTTCTTCTAAAATCAGGAACAAGACAAGGCTATACACTGTCACCATTGTTATTCAACTTTGTACTGGAAGTTTTAGCCAGTGCCATCAGGCAGAAAAAAGAAATAAAAGGCATCCAAATTGGAAAGGAAGAAGTAAAACTTCGCTGTTTGATGATGACATGATCCTGTGAATAGACAATCCTGAAAAATCTAAAGTAAAGCTACTAGAGCTAATAAATCCTACCACAGCAGAGTGGTAGGATACAAGGTCAACATACAAAAATCAGTTGTGTTCTATACACCAATGATGTACAATCTGAGGAGGAAATCAAGAAAACAATTCCATTTATTATCAACCAAAAAAATCAAATATTTAGGTATAAATTTAACCAAAGACATAAAAGACCTATACACAGAAAACTACAAAGCAGTGCTAAAAGTAATTAAGGAAGACCTAAAGAAATGGAAGGACATACCATGTTCATGAATTGGAAAGCTAAATATATAGTTAAGATGTCAATTCTACCCCAATTGATTTATAGAGCCAATGTGATACCAATTAAAATTCCAATAACTTATTTGGCAGAAATAAAAAAAAAATCAAATTTATTTGGAAGTGTAGGGTGCTCTGAATAACTAAAAATATCTTGAGCAAAAAAAATGATGTGGGAGGTCTCCCACTACTTGACATTGAAGCATATTACAAAGTTAGAGTGGTCAAAACAGCATGATACTAGCATGATAATAGATGTACTGACCAGTGGAATTGAATAGAGTGTGCAGAAGTGGACCATCTCATCTATAGTCAATTAATCTGTGATAAGACAATCAAGTCAATTCAACTGGGACAGAACAGCCTCTTCAACAAATGGTGATTGGAAAACTGAATATCCATATCCAAAAGAATGAAAGAGGACCCCTATCTCACACTTTATTAAAAATTTACTCAAAACAGATCAAAGACCTAAACATTAGAGCTAAGACCATAAAACATTTAGAAGAAAATCTAGGGAAATATCTTAAGTATCTTTAGGGAAATATCTTAAATATCTTGTGATAGGAGGTGATTTCCTAGACCCCTTTTGTTGTTCAGATGTGGTCTTTCTCTCTCTAAGTCCAACTCTGTAAGTGAAACCACTGCCGTCCTCACTATGTGAGACATGAAATCCAGGAATGAAAGTCTCCCTGGCAGCATGGGAGATGACTCCCAGGGATGAGCCTGGCCCTGGCAAAGTGGGATCAACAATGCAATCCTGACCAAAAGGGGAAAAAGAAGTGTAACAAATAAGGTATCAGTGGCTGAGAGAATTCAAATAGAATCAAGAGGCTATACTGGAGGTCACTCTTACTCATGCTTCAGTTAGACATTGTTACCTATTATAACTTCCCGAAACCATTCCTGCCAATCCTAAAGAATACCTAGGCCATTATATAAGAGTCTACAAAGATTTCATGCACTAGGGTAATGCTCCAAAACCTAAAACCTCCAGATTGGAGCGTCCCTGAATCAGATAAGTCTTGAAATGCAGAAGGGTCAGTCCTTCCAGAACATCAACTAGTTCCATCCCCTTATCCCATATTATCAACAGCCCCTTCTGACTTGAAAAAGGTAGAATGGGCATAGCCCAAATACCCCTCTAAAGTGGGAGAAAGATCAAAGGTGATGGTGGAGTTATACAGAGAAGGTAGGGTTTAAAAAGTAAATATGAGTGCTGAATCATTGTACTGATATTTCTTTTAACCTTCAGTACCTTAGAATAGCTAAAAAGAAAAACCTAAAGTTGTAGAACTATAACCCATACCAAATTCTGAAATCTGTTCTACAACTAATTGT